>JADRCC010573038.1:0-15999 GCA_019843855.1 Hylomyscus alleni | reverse complement strand
AACAGGAACAGCATATTAATAGCAGGAATCTTCCCAAAAATGATTTTTATCCTGGCTGTGTCTTTAGGAGCAAATCTGTTGTGGATTATTTTAACCTAAGGCAGACCATCTCAGGAAGATCACCTGCTAGATATTAGCTTGTCCTATGATGGCTCCTGACATCTTGAAAGATTTTTTTTCCTTGAAATTCCACAAAAGTCACCCATCTGCCCCACAATATGTTTGAGACATTTAATATACTGATAATTTAGCACCACATAACAATATTTGATTTAAGTGTTTGTGGCCTTTACAGATATTAAAGACCACTGAGATGAAAGTAATGAGTTTCTCCCAGTGAGTAGAATGATAGTAGATATATATTGCATTGATGTTCAGTGAAATAACAAATCATACACAGAAAATTGCTACTATACAATGTTTATTTTATTCAATGTAATGATTTCTGGAAATGGATATGTAATACACAATAATGTATTACCAATTGAAGTACTTTTAGGAAGGAATTGCAGGAAGTTAGTTACTGCAAAGTGAAACCTTTCATGGGAAAGTAGAATGTAAGATGGAACGGAGTTACAGGGTTCTTCAGAAAAACATATTGTATATGAAACAACTGCTGACATAAGAAAACAGTCATAAAAATAGGTGAACTAGAGTTTCTTTTTTAATGTATGGTTGCAGTTTATTACTGCATTTCTCTCCTCCTTTTCCTCCTTTCCAGCCTTTTCATATACCTGTCCTTGCTCTCTTTCAAATTCACATCTTTTTTATATTAATTGTTGATATATTTGCATGCTTTTTAAACTTCATTATGATTATGTTCTCTTAAAAGATTTTTTTTCTTGAAATTCCACAAAAGTTACCCATCTGTTTTAAACTTTGTGTTTTGAAAACAATTTTAAACTTTGTGTTTTAAAAAGCCCAAAGTCTTTTGTAACACATCCCAGAAGACTTCTTTCACCTGCTGGTTTCTTAGTGTATAAATGAAGGGGTTCAGGAGAGGGGCAATTGAAGTATACAGCAAAGCCACACCTTTAGACACAGACACTCTCTCCCTTGCAGATGGTTTAATATACATGAAGATGCAACTTCCATATGTTATGGAGACAACAATCATGTGGGAAGTGCAGGTGGAGAAGGCTTTGGTTCTTTGCTGTGCAGAAGGGAAACTCATAATAGTTTTAATGATGAAAGAGTAAGAGAGACTCACTAGTACCAGGGTGACTACAAGTGTCACCACTGCTAAGACAAAGGACATCATTTCCAGAACATGAGTGTCTGTGCAGGAGATCTGTAAAATAGGAGAAGTTTCACACATAAAATGATCAATTATCCTAGAATCACAGAAATCCAGCTTCAGACCCATGGCCAAAGGGGGAAAGATGACTAAGAACCCAGTCACCCAGGAGCTGAGGACGAGTTGATGGCACACTTTGCTGTTTATGATGATGGGGTAATGCAGTGGTCTGCAGATGGCAACATAGCGGTCGTAGGACATGGCAGCCAGGAGATAAAATTCGGTGACTCCCAGCAAAAGAATGAAAAACAACTGAGCTGCACAGTTATTATAAGAAATAGTTTTGTCTCCAGTCACAATGGTTGTCAAGAATCTGGGAATACACACTGTTGTGAACACGATTTCCAAAAAGGAGAAATTACGGAGAAAGAAATACATTGGAGTTTTGAGACGAGGGTCCAGCAGGGTGAGGAGCACAATGATTAAGTTCCCCACCAGGCTCATCATATAATTGAGAAAGAGAAACAGAAAAACCACAATTTGCAATTGTGGGTCATCTGTCAATCCCAAAAGAATGAAGTCAAGTTCCATTGACTGATTTTTCATTCTCATGTATGCCTCAGCAAACAAACATAAAAACTAAAAGCAAAATATTTTATGTGCATTAGAATTGTTTCATTTTGTTATTTATTTACATCCCAAATGCTGCCCCCTTCTGATCCCCTGAAATTTTGGACTAGAAAACATTTGAAAATTGATTTTATGCTATTGCCCCTTTGAGGGATATGTCATAAAGCCAGTTTTCAAATGTTTTCTAGCCTGAAATTTCAGGGGACTCAGAATTATATGCCATAGGTTAATTATGAACTTGTCCTAGTCTGTTTTTTCCTCACTATTCTTCTCATAATCCACTCCCTGTCCCCTTGTGCCCCCTCCAAAAAACCAGAATAATATTTTTCATTAATTTGCAAATGCAAATTAACACATTCACTTCCAAATGGCCTTTACTGTTATGTATGCCAGGAGCTTCTAATCCTCCTTTTTGAGATTCTGAAGTGCCTGGACTGTTGTGCCACTGGTTCTTGCTTCTTTGTGAGCTTAAATTTTTTTTTGAAATTATAGTTTAATTATAGCATTTCCTCCTTCCCTTCCCTCAACTTTCCCATGTCCCCCATTCTTTTGTTCTCTTTCAGATTCATAGCCTTTTACCCCTTAAATACATGTATTTGCATGTACAACCTGCTAAGTCTATATAATGTTACTTGTGTATGATTCCAGGGCTGACAGTTTGGTGTTGAATAATCAGTTGGTGCTCTCTTCCCTTTAAACCAGTTTACTAACACTCCTTCTTTCCTATGTTTATTCCTTTTTCATTTGTCTTATTAATATTCTTTTCTTTTCCATATGCTATTTTATAAACCAATTTGGGGGGAAAACAATGCTGTACAAATATAATAGAATTTTACAAAAATCAGTTTTAGTGAATAATTTTAAGATTGATTTCTTAAGATGTTCAGGTTTTAGTTACTAAGTACCTAGAAGCTTTCTTCAAGTGAATGTATTTACTATTTTCCTATTGTCCATAATGCTCATTTTTAAAAAGATGGCTGGATATTAGTCATTTCTGAATGATTTAGGTTTAGCAGACTTAGAATTAGGGTATCACAAAAATCACAAGAATTGCTTATTATAGCATTTTCTTACCACTTTATAAAACAGCCAAAGAGAAACAAATATAGATGTAACAGTATAAATATAAAAAATTAATCAGTTAAAGCACAACCTTAAAATATCTACCACTTAGAACACTTTATAAAATAAAAATTCAATTTCCCAAACACAATTGCCTTAATTGGACTTATTGTATATTTTCCTTAGCTTCACATTATAAAATTAGTGTAAAATTAGCATAGAAATTGCATAGTGTAAAGTTTCACATTATAAAATTAATTTAAAATCAAAATGGACTCACGTTTTTGTGTCAACTAACCATTCTGTTTTGGTAAGGATAACTTCAATTGTTTGCATGATCATTTTTTTACCATTGAGTAGAAATATTCATTACTAATGTTTTTGTAAGAAAAAACATAATACATAGTATTGTGAAGAATTTCCACATTCCTTCAAATTCGTATTTACTATGGAGTCTGGAGATTATGATGATAATTTTAACATATGCTATCGGATAGGCTGAATTTTATGAAATTCAGTTCTTAGCATTGAGATCACTATCACTCCAATCCTCCAACTAGATATCATTCTTAAAGATGAAGTAAAAATCAGGATCAACGAGAAGACTATGAACTCATTGCTGAAATATACCCAAGTCTGAGATCAAAGAGACGCCTTGTAGCCAGCTATGCACTTATAAATGCTCTAGTCCCACTGCTTCCTACTTCCAGGGGATCCAATGGAAATTACAGTGGCAGACTCTTCTCTGGGGATCACTGCTACAAATTACTCATTGCTTGTAATAAAAGTTACCACGATGTGTATCAAAGCTTTAGAAAAAAGATCCCAGAGGAGTGTTATAAATGACTTAGAAAAATCAGAAAAATGTTTATCAGAAGCATGAACAGTTCATTGTATTTTCTATATATTTTCAAAATTAGCCCCCTGTTGGGTTTTATGGTTTATAAACACGGTCTATGCTTCCATAGATTATCTTTGAATTCTGTTTGGTTTTTTTGCTTTGTTTCATCTTTTACTTTGGTATAATCTTATTTTTGTTTTCGTTCCTGTATCATATTTTCAAATCATCATTAAGAAGAAAGTCATTGGGACTAGAAAGATGGCTCTATGGTTGAGTACTGGCTGTTCTTCCAGAGGACCTGGATCTGATTCTTAACACTCAAATGATATCACAATAATATGTAACTCCCATCTCAAGAAGTACAGCACCTTCTTCTGGTCTCTATAAGCACTATACACATGTGGTATACAGATATACATGTAAGGAAAATATCCATACATGGAAAATAAAAGAAAAATTTTTAAATAAAAAAGACCAATGTCAAATTGACCTCCAAGTTTTTTCCCAAGTCTTTAAAAATATCAGGCATTATATTTATATGATTCACTTAAAGCTGATTTTGTTGTTGTTGTTGTTGTGGCATAAACCAAGTATATATTAACTTTTTTCTAGCTAGGCAGTGGTGGCACATGCATTTAATCCCAGCACTTGAGAAGCAGAGTCAGGCGAATTTCTGAGTTCGAGGCCAGCCTGGTCTACAGAGTGAGTTCCAGGACAGCCAGGGCTACACAGAGAAAAACCAAAACAAAAAACAAAAAAACAAAAACAAAAAAACCAAAAAATAACAACAACAAAAAAGATTTCAAACTTTTTTCTTTGTGTATATCCACCTTTTTCAATATCAAGGTTAACAAATGTAATAATCAATGTACAAAGCCATAAATATTCAGAAAATACTGTGATAGATGCATTGCAGTAATTTAACAAACCAATAGCAGCTATTTTCCCACTGGTGCCTATGATTTCATCCACCATGAGATTTTGTCCATGCCACTATTGCTACACCTAGTATACCTTTCTTGGCACTTCTAAAATATAGCATACAGGGTCAATAGCTGAGTAGAAATGTTGGTTATCATTCTTCCCAACAGCTTGCACAGTTCCTTCTATCATTATGAAATATGTTCAACAGGTAAGGAATGTTTCTGGGGCAGCCCAACTTGACTTCCCTACTTTCTGAAACTGAACTGTGCTTTGTCTTGAGCAATAGCTCTTAAAATTTATTTCTAACATGCAGCTAACAGCAATGACACTATATCATGTCAGGGATGCTCAAGGGACCCTTTCACCAACAATTCACAGGGGACAACTTCTAGCACTGGGATGCTCATTTAATTAGGATGTGGCTTCCTGGAGTGTCTTTCTCCACCTTTGCTCACTCCTTAAATGATGTTTTGGCATTTACAGACATAGGCTGTCATAGAATCTCCTAAAACACCCTTGTGTGCTTCATCTGCACCTTACACAGCTGTCTTAGTGTGCATCATCTGTGCCTTATACAGCTGTCCTAGTGTGTATCACCCATGCCTTGCACAGCTGTCCTAGTGTGCATCATCTGTGCTTTACACAGTTGTAAACACTATGTTTGAGTCATAAAATATAAAGAAGTCAAGTTTATTCTCACCTGTAAGCTTCCTACCCTTTGGATAGCTTTCAGTATGATGCTATTCACAGTACTAGGGGACAAATTAATTACCAGTCCTACCTAGCTGTGAATCATGTGAGCTATAACAATTGCCACCTTGGTAAGACATGTTCATTTATGTAACAGTATCATAAATGCCATAGAAATAACCAAACACTTTCTGATTGGATGTAAATCCTGCTCCACAAATTGAAAACCATATCTGGTACCACTTTAATTGTCAAGAATCTATAGTTAGGCTTCAGGGCAGAAACTACTACTATGGTTCTGCTAAATTAACATAGCAGCAAATTTACTCCTAGTGAGATCATAATAACCATAGACTAGTGAATAGATAAATTCTCATCAAAGAAACTTCATTTTGCAAGAGATAGGGATCAACACAGAGACCCACAACTGGTCAAGGTGCAGATAATAGGAGACTGTCAAATGCTTATTTTTGAACAGATAATCTGTATGACATACTATCCTTCCAATGCTCAGAGAACATTGTGGAAGACAGAAAGGAAATATTGTAAGAGCCAGAGGTATTGGCTGACTACAAAGAAACAATATAAAGATATGACTCCTGGTATATTGCTGGCCCTAGGTAGAAGGCCATACAACTCAGCACATGTTCAGTACAAAAATAAAAAAAGAGGACATGAAGATGCGATATGCATGTGTATAAGTGTACATATGTGTATATGCATGTGTGTGTATGTGTGTGTACATGTGTGTATGTATATGTGTGTGTATATGTATGTGTGTATATGTCCATGCATGTGTGTGTCTATGAGTGCAAGATGGCATTATTTGCAGAACTAGAAGCAAAAAAACAAACCCATATACCAAACTGAAATAATAAAAGACTCCAAATTAGGTTAGAGAAGGGACTCTAGCCCTCCTCAATTGTTCTACAAAGTCACAATTATACACATGCACACACACACACACACACACACGCACACACACACACACACATATATTTATACACACAAATACACACATATATTTATGTGTCATTATTCTTGACACATATATGGACTATATATACACTATGCTTATGCGCTGTATATCTATCTATCTATCTATCTATATATATATATATGCAATTTGCATTTAGGATTATACTAAACATACTATAAACATGCATCCAGGATTCTAGTGATAGACATTTGCATGGTGTCCCATCTTTTGTTGAAAGAAGGAAATGTATTTTGTGTACACTTATGGTTTTACACATGTGGATATAATTACACAAAACATCCTATACACACAGGATTTCCAGACTAGGACTATATACATTATAAATGTTGATGGCCTTCTACACATACAAACTATCTGTTTCTATACCTGCGGCATTATTCTTGTTAAAATATACTGTTCTCCAAACCTGGATTGATTTCAAAAAGGATGATTTACCAGCCATGGGTGGTCTGCAGTTCCCCTGCTGTAACTGAAATTGAGAGGACTTCTTGATTTAAAGACCACCCCACCCATCTACTTTCCCAATGATTGTTCATATTTGAAAAGAAAAATAAACTAGAATACAAAAATCCCTTAAACAATTACAGGAAAACACAACCAAACAGGTCAAGTAACTGAACAAAACCACCCAGGATCTAAAAATGGAAGTAAAAACAATAAAGAAATCAGAAAGGGAGACAACTTTGGAGATAGGAAATCTAGGAAAGATATCAGGGGCCACAGATACAAGCATCACCAACAGAATACAAGAAATAGAAGAGAGAATCTCAGGGGCAGAAGATACCATAGAAAACATAGACACAACAACCAAAAATAAATGCAAAATGCAAAATGCAAAAAGATCTTAACTCAAAATATCCAGGAAATCCAGGACACAATGAGAAGACCAAACCTAAGGATAATAGGTATAGAAGAGAGTGAAGACTCTCAAGGTAATGCACCAGTAAATATCTTGAACAAAATTATAGAAGAAAACTTCCCTAACCTAAAGAAAGAGATGCCCATGAACATACAAGAAGCCTATAGAACTCCAAATAGACTGGACCAGAAAAGAAATTCCTCCCACCACATAATAGTCAAAACATCAAATGGACAAACACAAAGAAAGAATATTAAAAGCAGTGAGGGAAAGATGTAAAGTAACATATAAAGGCAGACCTATCAGAATTACACCAGACTTATCGCCAGAAACCATGAAAGCCCTGGGTTGATGTCATACAGACCTTAAGAGAACACAAATGCCAGCCCAGAAACTTGAAGCAATACCACTAAAATCAGAGACTAGACAAGGCTGCCCACTCCCTCCCTACAAGTGGATCAATGGAATAGAACTGAAGACCCAGAAATGAACCCACACATGTTTGGTCACTTGATCTTTGACAAAGGAGCTAAAACAACCCAGTGGAAAAAAAGACAGCACTTTCAACAAATAGTGCTGGCTCAACTGGCTGTTAGCATGTAGAAGAATGCAAATTGATCCATTCTTATCTCCTTGTACAAAGCTCAAGTCCAAGTGGATCAAGGACCTCCACATACTTTCAGGTACACTGAAAGTAATAGAAAAGAAAGCGGGAAGAGCCTCGAGCACATGGGCACAGGAGAAAGTTTCCTGAACAGAATACCAATAGCTTATGCTCTAAGATCAAGAATTGACAAATGGGACCTCATAAAATTGCAAAGCTTCTATCATCAAATCTAGACACTATTGTGGATGCCAGCAAGTGTGGGATGACAGGAGCCTGATATAGCTGTCTCCTGAGAGACTCTGACAGTACCCGACTAATACAGAAGTAGAGGCTCACAGCCATCCATTAGACTGAGTACAGGGTCCCCAATGATACTAGGTATAGAAGAGAGTGAAGATTTCTAACTTTAAGGACCAGTAAATATCTTCAACAAAATTATAGAAAAAAACTTCCTTAACCTAAAGAAAGAGATGCCCATGAACATACAAGAAGCCTACAGGATACCAAATAGATTGGACCAGAAAAGAAATTCCTCCTACCACATAATATTCAAAACACCAAATGCACAAAACAAAGAAAGAATATTAAAAGCAGTGAGGGAAAAAGGTCAAGTAACATACAAAGGGAGACCTATCAGAATTACACCAGACTTATCACCAGAGATGATGAAAGCCAGAAGATCCTGGACTGATGTCATACAGATCCTAAGAGAACACAAATGCCAGCCAAGGCTACTATACCCATCAAAACTCTCAATAACCATAGATGGAGAAACCAAGATATTCCATGACAAAAAAACAAATTTATACAATCTCTCCACAAATCCAGCCCTTCAAAGGATAATAAATGGAAGGCTCCAATCCAAGGAGGCAAATTACACCCTAGAAAAAGCAAGAAAATAATCTTCTTTTAACAAACCAAAAAGAAGGTAGCCACAAAAAACATAATCCTACCTTTAACAACAAAAATAACAGGAAGCAACAATCTGTTTTCCTTAAAATCTCTTAATATCAATGGACTCAATTCCCCAATAAAAAGACATAGACTAACAGACTGGATACATAAACAGGACCCAACATTTTGCTGCATAAAGGAAACCCACATCAGTGATAAGAACAGACACTACCTCAGAACAAAAGGCTGGAAAACAATTCTCCAAGCAAATGGTCCCAAGAAACAAGCTGGAGTAGCCATTTTAATAGTCAATAAAATTGACATTGAACCTAAACTTTATGAAAAAAGGTAAGGAAGGACAGTTCATACTCATCAAAGGTAAAATCTACCAAGAAGAACTCTCTATTCTGAACATCTGTACTCCTAATGCAAGGGCACTCACATTCATAAAAGAACTTTACTAAAGCTCAAAGCACACATTGTACCACACACAATAATAGTGGGAGACTTCAACACCCCACTCTCAGCAATGGACAGATCATGGAAACAGAAACTAAACAGAGATGCAGTGAAACTAACAGAAGTTATGAAACAAATGTACTTAACAGATATATATAGAACATTTCACTCTAAAACAAAAGAATAGACCTTCTTATCAGTACCTTGTGGTATTTCTCCAAAATTAACCATATAATTGGTCACAAAACAGGCCTCAACAGATACAAGAAAATTGAAATAATCCCATGCATCCTATCAGATCATCATGGACTAAGGCTGGTCTTCAATAACAACATAACAATAGAAAGTCTACATATATGTGGAAGCTGAACAACACTCTACTCAATGGTAACTTGGTCAAGGAAGAAATAAAGAAAGAAATTAAAGACTTTTTAGAGTTTAATGAAAATGAAGCCACAACATACCCAAACTTATGGGACATGATGTAAGCAGTGCTAAGAGGAAATCTCAAAGCTCTGAGAGCCTTCAAAAAGAAATTGGAGAGAGCATACACTAGCATCCTGACAGCACATCTGAAAGCTCTAGAACATAAAGAAGCAAATTCACCCAAGAGGAGTAGACAACAGGAAATAGTCACAGGGCTGAAATCAACCAAGTAGAAACAAAAAGAACTATACAAAAGAATCAACCAAACCAGGAGCTGGTTCTTTGAGAAAGTCATCAAAATAGATAAACCCTTAGCCAGACTAACTAGAGGGCACAGAGACAGTATCCTAATTAACAAGATCAGAAATGAAAAGGGAGATATAACAACAGACACTGAGGAAATCCAAAAAATCATGAGATCCTACTACAAAAGCCTATACTCAACAAAACAAGAAAAACCTGAATGAAATGGACAATTTTCTAGACAGATACCAGGCACCAAAGTTAAATCAAGACCAGATAAATGATCTAAACAGTCCCATATCCCCTAAAGAAATAGAAAACACTCATTAATAGTTCCATAACAACAAAAAAAGGCCCAGAACCATATGGGTTTAGTGCAGAGTTCTTAGACCTTCAAAGAAGACCTAATACCAATACTCCTCAAACTATTCCACAAAATAGAAAAAGAAGGTACTCTATCCAATTTGTTCTATGAAGCTACAATTTACTTTGATACCTAAATCACACAAAGACCCAAAAAAGAAAGGAACTTCAGAGCAATTTCCCTTATGAAAATAGATGCAAAAATACTCATTAAAATTCTTGCAAACTGAATCCAAGAACACATCAAAATGATCATCCATCATGACCAAGTAGGCTTCATCCCAGGAATGCAGGAATGGTTCAATATATGGAAATCCATAAATATAATCCATTATATAAACAAACTAAAAGAAAAAAACCATATGATCATCTCATTAGATGCTGAGAAAGCATTTGACAAAATCCAACACCATTTTCAACAAATGGTGCTGGCTCCACATAAAACCAGATACACTGAAACTAATAGAAGAGAAAGTGGAGAAGAACCTTGACCACATGAATACAGGGGGAAATTTCTTGAACAGAACACCAATAGCTTATGCTCTAAGATCAAAAATTGACAAATAAGACCTCATCAAATTGCAAAGCTTCTGTAAGGCAAAGGATCCTTTCAATAGGACAAAATGGCAACCAACAGATTGGGAAAAGATCTTTGCCAATCCTACATCTGATAGAGGACTAATATCCAATATACACAAAGAACTCAAGAAGTTAGACTTCAGAGAACCAAATAACCCTATTAAAAATGGGGTACAGAGCTAAACAAAGAATTCTCAACTGTTGAATACTGAATGACTGTGAAGCACCTAAAGAAATGCTCAACATCCTTAGTCATCAGGGAAATGCAAATTAAAACAACTCTGAGATTCCACCTCACACCAGTCAAATTGGCTAGAATAAAAAACTCAGGTGACTGCAGATGCTGGAGAGGTTGTGGAGAAAGAGGAACACTACTTCATTGCTGGTGGGATTGCAAGCTGGTACAACCACTTTGGAAATCAGTTTGGTTGTTCCTAAGAAAATTGGACATAGTACTACCTAAAGATCGAGCAATACCATTCCTGGGCATATACCCAGAAGATGCTCCAACATGTAATAAGGGAACATGCTCCACTATGTTCATAGCAGCCTTATTTATAATAACCAGAAACTCGAAACAACTCAGATGTCTCTCAACAGAGGAATAGATACAGAAAATGTGGTACACTTACACAATGGAGTACTACTCAGCTATTAAAAACAACGAATTCATGAAATTTGTAGGCAAATGGATGGAACTAGAAAATATCATCCTGAGTGAAATAACCCAATGACAAAAGAACACACATACTATGTACTCATAATACGTGGATATGCCCAGAAGCTCGGAATACCAAAAATATAATTCACAAACCACATGAAACTCAAGAAGAAGGAAAACCAAAGTGTGGTCTTTCTTAGAAGGGGAAACAAAATAGCCATGGAAGGAATTACAGAGACAAATTCTGGAGCAGAGACTGAGGAATGACCAACCAGAGACTATTCCACCTCAGGATCCATCTGATATACAGTCACCAAACCCAGACACTATTGTGAATGCTAAAAAGTGCTTGCTGACAATAGCCTGTTACAGCTGTCTCCTGAGAGGCTCTGACAGTGCCTGACAAATACAGAGGTGGATTTTCTCAGCCAACCATTGGACTGAGCACAGGGACCCCAACGAAGGAGCTAGAGAAAGGACCCAAGGATCTGAAGGGTTTTGCAGTCCCATAGGAAGAACAACAATATGAACTAATTAGTACCCTCAGAGTTCCCAGGGACTAAAACATCAACCAAAGAGTACATTTGGTGGGACTAATGGCTCCAGCAGCATATGTAGCAGCGGATGGCCTAGCAGAGGGGAGGCTGTTGGTCCTGTGAAGGCTCTATCCCCCAGTGTAGGGGAATGCCAGGGCCAAGAAGCAGGAGTGGGTGGGTTGATAAGCACGGGAAGGGGGAAAGGATAGGGGGTTTTCAGAGGGGTAAAGAGAAAGTGGATGATATTTGAAATGTGAATAAAGAAAATATTTAATAAAAGAAATAAAAAATAATCATACATATACACACACACATGCACACACACACACACATATACACACACACCTTCTATGATCAAACCCATTATTTGTGTAGTAAGAGAAAAAAATTAAAAGCTGATTAGTTTCCAGATTAGTTTATTAAATAAGACAAAAGTAACTGATGAAAAAAGAAAAGAAAAGAATACACCCAATATCTCTTTTGGAAAATAGATTACCTTTGAGGGACTTTTGATATTCAGACCACAAGTCTAAAAATTTACTGCTTCTGAGTTTCTATGCCCAGGTAGTCATGTCACTTAAAAAAAAACTTTTTATAAGTCCCTTGTGAATGTGTTATTATGCACCCCAATCCCACTCATTTCCTCCTCCCCTTGCAACCTTTCCTCAAACCAAAGAAAATAAATCTTGTTATGGAAGCTACTGTGTACTGTGTCCCATGGTATACTCTTTGTCTACACATTTTTGCTTGCAAATGTTCATTGCCGTGACTGGTTGGTCTGGTATGAGGTCTCTGGCTTTTGGTATTCTATCAATACTGGAACCTCACTGGGACGTCTCTTAGACACCCTGTCATGTGCCTTGTGTCATGGAGATCCTGTAGTTAGATCTGTAGACCTGGCCTCTTCACGTACTCCAGCAGTTCACCAATGGAATAGATGTTGTGTTGGGCCAACTCAAAGCCCTGGATCTGGGCCTGAGAAGTATCTGAACTGGTCAGCTCACTGACTTTCCCACTCTCATACCCTCAGGGCAGCTAACCCACAACTTTACCATCTGGGCCAGAATTACCATGGTGCCTAAGAAAGGGATAGGAACTTCTCTCCCAAGCATTGTGGATGGTGAGGAACACGGACAGTTTTCACACTCTCGTGATCCTGGGTGATGTGTTTATAAAAAGATAAAGAATGGATATGTACTATGGAGGTGTGGTGAGTTATGGGGAAGGGGATGTCTCAGTGGGCCTATGCCAAGGCATCCCTTCCCCCTGAGGACATATGACAGTATAGTATAGAATATAGAATAAAGTTTATTCAGGACATGGGGAGGCAGTTAAGAGGGTAGTAGAGACAGAGAAAGGCAGAGAGAGAGAGACAGAGACAGAGACGGAGACAGAGAGAACAGAAGTGGAGGAGTAGAGGCAGGTCATAAGCACATGGAGAGAGGGGGTGGGAAGGGAATGGGGAGAAGGGGGAAGGGACGGGAAGAGGGCAAGAGAGCAATAGAACAAGAGTAAGAGAGGGAGCAGGGGGCAAGCAGCCCCTTTTATGGTTAGTCAAGCCTACCTGGCTGTAACCAGGTAACTGTGGGGTGGAGTTTAGACAGAATGCTAACACTTGGGTCAACTCTGCCTGCTATAAAAGGTGAAGGATGAGGGAGAGTGCCATTGCCCAACAGACCGGAGGCAGGACCAGCTCACTCACACTCACACCCTCATGGAGTTCTAACTCACTAACCAGCCATCAGGGTCAGTTCTTTTATGGCTGCCCAGGTGAGTTTAAGTCCTTGCCCTTCAGAGTGCTGAAACAGGTGAGTGGCAGGGACAGATCTCCTGCTTTTAGGAACCCTTCAGGCAAACTTCTGCTCACCCTTGGTGGTGAGGGCAAAAGGGAGGGAAGGGAAAGCTCTCATTCACTGATGCCACCACTTAGCAGACAAGAGGCAGGACCAGCTCTCCCATACTCAGAAACACAGTCTGGCTCACCCACAACTTCAACATCCAAAGCCAGCTATACTGTGCATCCAAGGTGGGGTGCAGGGTCAGCTCTCCTGATCTTATAACCCCAGGGCCAGCTCTCCTTCCTGCTGTAGGTGGCAACGGGCAAGAGGAGCAGGAAGGTATCTCTCCCTCATTGATACCACTGCCCAGATGAGTGGTAGGACCAGTTCTCCCACACTCATATCCTCAGAGGTTGACTTACCTGCAACTCCTGCAATGTGCTCTCAGGGGCTCTCCTGAGAACCGCAGCTGGCTAGCGGCAGGGCCAGCTTTCCCATGATGCCCAGGTGAGGGTTGTGGCCAGTTATGCATAGACCCCAGATATCAACATGTCCCTAGGTGGCAATCCAGCCCAGGTACATCCACCTGAACTTTGGTCATAACAGACCTCTGCTGCTTTAGGGCCAAGGACCCAGATGTGGTATAATACCATGGTCCCAGGTGGCACATCTGGCTACTCACATCAGGGTGCTCCTCACTATTCTTGAGTCTCCAGTTCTGCCTGTCTTCACAGTGCTCACACCCTTCTCCTTCTCTTCCATTTCTCCATCACTTACTTGCTCCTCTTAGTGGTCCATGGGGTCTCTGAGTGTCTAGGGTCGTCTCAGGAGTGGTCTCAAGAGTACTATGCACTGCTCGAGCATTATGGTATTTGACAGGGCCATCTTGGGCATGGTTTGGCCCCGGCCCAGCTCCGGCCCGTACCCAGCCTTCATAGTGAACAACTAGTGGTCTGTCTCAGACTAGCCTCCTGCCCAGGCCCCATGGCACCAGTCTGGTAGTCATCTCAGGCTGGCTCCTCACCTGGCCTGCCCAAGTGACCTCATGTGAGAGTCTTCTGTCTCAGGCTCCCTCCCATCTCAGTCTCAGGTAGGATTCTTCTGGTCTGCAGCTTGCTCCTGGTCCTGGGAGCTGTCAGGGCCTGCTTGGCAGTCATCTCAGACTAGCCCTCAATCCGTGCCCCCTAGTGCTGGACTGGTAGTTGTCTCAGGCTTGCTTTTTTTGGGGTGGGGGGAATGTTAGGCTATTAATCATTTAGATGATCATAGACAGAACACTAGGTGTAGAAATAGCCTCTCTCCAGCCTGGTCTACAGAGTGAGTTCCAGGATAGCCAGGTCTACACAGAGAAACTCTGTCTCAAAAAAGCAAAAACAAACAAACAAACAAAAAGAAATAGCCTCTTCTCCTCTCTGCCACCTACTGATGCACAGCAGTCACACCTGCAACACTTATAAGGGCAGGCAGAAAATATAAAAATTTTAAAACATAGTATGTTAAACTCTTATCGTGTAAGGACCACACACACATATTATATTACATTTATTACATAGTATATTATATATACCAAATAAAATTTGGTATATATACTATTGTATAGATACATACCTCATAACTATGTGTTAGTTTGAACTTTAATTTTTTAACTAATATAGTCTATTTGATGCTTCATTTTAAATTAGAACACCAGTAATTGGTTTCATTATGGTATTATCATTCATAATTTCCTTTTTTTTTCTTTTACCTTCCTCCCTACTTCTCTCCCAACCAACCCCAACCTCTAACCTTTCTTCCCTACTAGGTCTCTTTTGCGTTTATGTCATATATAGTCTTTCATCTTCTGTGTCTTTAAAGTCTCTTTTTTGCCTCCTGTGGTACCTTTCCAATTATATGGCATAGATGCACATTCACAGCCGTATATGAATATATGCATGCATATATATGTGCTCTAGACTTCTGCATATATTAAAATTAAAATAGGCTATGCCTAAGAACAACTTAAGTTTTGCTTTTTTCCTGAGTTACTTTATTCAACATAATAATTTCCAGATCAAGTTACTTTCCTACAAGTTTTACTATTTAAGTTTTAATTTATAATTAAATAAAATTCCATTTTTTATTAGAACTGCAGTTTATTCCAAGGTGTCTGCTTGAAAAATTTTAACTTACGATTCATTTGTGAAAATTCGGCATTGTAACTTATTTTTTTT
>JADRCC010573037.1:0-20887 GCA_019843855.1 Hylomyscus alleni | reverse complement strand
AAACATAGCAACTTCTGAAACTCAGAATTTCAGCAAACTTACAAAAAAAATGTACAAAGAAAACTACAGCTGCGTGCATCACATTGAACTACTGGAAAAGTGGAAACCAAAGCTTATATAATTCACCGGGCTGAAAGAGGCCTCACCTGAATTAAAATTAAAATAGAAACTAAGGCTAGTTTCTCATCCAAACACTGACAGTCAGTCAAGGGGCTCCTAGGGTATTAACAATGAAAACCTAATTCTTATTGTACAGCCAAATGAGTTAACCTTCAACACAGTAATGTAGACTTGTTTCAGCAAAACACAAGCTGAGAGAATCTGTCCCTGGCACCATGACACCCCATGACGGACTAAGCATGGTCTTGAGACTGAGAGAAGGGGTCAATCAATGGATAGAAACCTGAATGAGAACAGTCTCTGCTGGGTGTGGTAATGTGTGCTTGTAATCCCAGCACTAACTGGGCTGAGGTAAGACCGCACACGCCTGATAACAGCCTGGACTACACAGCGAGTTTTAACTGTAAGACATTATCTCAAACAATGGGGGGAAAAACAAATAAGACGTTCCTGAGGAAAGTGTCATAAGAGAAAGTGAGAGCCGCCGGTCTACATGGAATATTAAATGGGGTTTCCTATATATTAGGTACCTCCTTTCCAATTAGAGATTTGACCACTTAGTCCATGAATCTTATAAACCTAATGGCTGACAATCAGCCATTTTAAACATGTAACAGAAAGGGCCTGGAGAAATAGCTCAGCAGTTAAGAGCACTAGCTGCGATTCCAGAAGACCCAAGTTCAATCCCCAGCACTCACATGGCAGCTCATAACCATCTGTAACTCAGTTCAGGGGGATGTGATGACCCTCCTAACCTCCACAAACACCACACATGCATGTGGTACACAGATATGCATGCAGGCAAAGCACTGAATAAAAACACATGGATAAAGTAAAATTTAAATTTTAACCAAGCAGACTGGTAAAATAAGAATAAAACAGAAACACCTTCTATTTTAAATTATCAGAGCCACCCAATAACTATCCAGGAATAAATAATACTCTCTAAAACCTACTAATGGGTGTTAGGGATTTGGCTCAGCAGTGAAGCTTAGCAGGTGCAAGGCCCTGGGTTTTGTCCCCAGCGTTGCAAAACAAAATAAAATACAATCTATTACTAAAGCTACAGTTCTTTATGTTGGGCAACATCTTATATAAGCATCAATATGAAGTGTTTTGAGGCAGATCCTTGCTATACTCTCTACTCCAGCCTTAAATTTATAGTTCCCTTGCTTCAGCCTCCTGAGTGCTGGGATTATAGGCATATGCCATCAGACCCAGCTTATAACATTCATTTTAAAGTTTAATGCTGGTGAGCTGGTCTCCTTTTATAGACAGCGCGTGCCGTGTGACTGACTTACTTCCTCTTCTGACCTGTCAGAAAGTTCATACATTTTTCTCAATGACAGTAGCTATTCTTAGTCTAGCTAAGTATATAGCCTTAGCTTGCCTGGCCTTAAGCCCCTTAAATAAACTACCCATGCTGACTCCAGGTCGGAAGAAGTGCCAGGGCGCAGCCCTCCCTGCAATATGACCACAGCATTTAACTAACCCCCTTGCAAAACGAACACCTCCTGTAGCAGCCCCAGCCTCATCTGCCTCTCCCATTCTCAATTATTGACATCCACACTCCCTGCTAATGACTTCTTTTAAATAGAACAAAAGCAATAAGGTGAGTTGGTGGGGGAGATGTGTGGTCCAAGAGCAGCTTCATCCTTCAGTGACAGAGGTTGGTGAGCGTGTGATCACAGGTTTGGTCCTAAGTTACACTGAACATCAGGTTTACCTTCTGTGAAGTGAGCTGAGTATTAACCCCAGTGCTATTGTGTCAGTCGTCTGCTAGTCTCAGGTACACTGGAGTGCATGATAAAGAATAGCCTTAATCGTCCTTTGGATACAAGAACATTTAGCCTTAGCTATAAGACACATAATCAGACTCATTCTTACCACTTACTCCAACCCTAGCCATAACCATAACCCTGACCCTGACCCTGACCCTGACCCTGACCCTGACCCTAACCCTGACCCTAACCTCCTGATCACACTACTCCAGCCACTGGCTGCAGCATGCTCCTTGGACAGCCCCATCACTTTCATGCTGTAGGTCCTCTATTTCTTTGCTAACGATTTTCTGGGTATCTCCATGCCATCTCCTTAGAGAGGTCCTCCTTAACCACCTGGCCACAAGAGTGGCAGGCATTGATGCTCTTCTGTAGCAGCACCCTATCTCTAGCTGTCAAATACATGGTGTCTGTGTGCTCTAGACATCCCATGCGCAGGCTGGGATAGAAGGCTTCTCTCATCCAGCAGAAATGAGCCACTGAATAGATGGATTGAAAAAAATCAGATCCTTAGAAAATAAGAGTAGATACATTCCCCTTGGGGCCTGTATGCCACCTTCCATCTGATCTTACCCCACAATGGAAGGCTAAGAGAAAGTATACAAGGAAGCTAGAGCTGGACCTGGGTTGGTGTCTGGAACTCACTCCCAACCCTAGTTCAACCTCTTCAATCAGCCACCATTATGGTGCTAAGACACATAGAGACAACCAGGGGACAGAAGAAGCTGTGAACAGGGCCTTCCTGGGGCTTCAGAGACCAGCATGGCAGTGCCTGGCAAAACTGTAACAGAACCACATGGGCCCTAGGTGTCTAGCAGCTGGTGCAGAGTGACCCTGAGGTTCCTTGAGAGGACTGGTGTCAGGTCTCAAAATTCAGACAGGTGAAGGGACCAAAGAGTGTCACTGCCATCTTAAAAAGTAGTTTCTACCACTCTAATACACGTACACATTCATACACTCACACACACACACACTTTCATACACACGTATCCACACATATACATGCATACACATATATACACACACATATACACCTCATACATACACACATAAACACATTTATACATATATACATACACATACTCAAACATACTCATATACACATATACATATACATTTATATACAAAAACATACACTTATACACACATGTACACACTCATATACACATATACATACTCATACACACATACATACACATCTTATCTAAGATTCTCTTGCCACCTGCTACTTGCCTGTGGGCTAAGATCTGACCATCCTCAGTAGGACCTCCCTCCCTGGCCAGGGCCCACATAATCCCTGGAAATATCTGTTCACAGAACTATGACTAACACTTGCCTTCAAATCCCTTGGCCTTGTTCACTCCAAAGCCATAGGTACCTCCCATTCTAGCAACAAGATATCCAGCGACTCCCACCCCAGGCAAAGACAAGCTCCCAATACATCTGATTTTCAAGGCACAGTAAAATAACATCTTTGGCCCCTAAACCCTCAGTCTACCTTTCTTCTAAGAAACACCTGTGGGAAGGTCATATACCTGCACCCAAGTAAAGTGGCTCATGGCAGATCCTTTCCTGGGGACTGTGAGAGAAAGGAGCTTTCTGGAACTCAGAGGTCACTTTGGGATACTGTGTCCTCAGAGCACTGTCAGATCAACCTGGCTCCTGGCTTACTAACCCTCAGACTGTAGCAAGGAGAAGCAAAGTAGAACTGGTGACCAGCCACCAAGAGGTGACACCAGCCCTCTGCCCCTTGTCCCCTCCCTGATAAAATATGTAAATAAAAATAAGACTTTAGAGAATTACTCGGGTACCCTCACCTTCCCTACCACAGGGGAAAGAGCTTCACCTGAAGTCACTCATCCCAAAGACCAGGTGTTAGAATCCCTTCTCCTCCACATCTTCCTTCAACTAGTGGGATGTTGAGAACCAGGGTCCTGGGCAGAGGAAACTTACCTCGCAGCCCAGGGGCCGCCATGGTGCTGGTCCCCAGAAGCCAAGCCCCAACTGGTGGCCCTTGGTCGCCCTCGCTCGACTCTGGACCGGCTTATGCGGCTGCCAGGGAGTTAATTCCATCGTGGCTCAGCTCCGTCTGGACGTGCCCGCCCCTCGCCAGCGCCAGCAGCTGCCACCTCCTCCAATCCATCCTTCTCCCCCAGCAGTCGCCTGCGCTCTTCCTGTGCAGAGACGCTAGCGCAACTTTCAGAAAGGATCTCACTCTCAGGTGCAGCCTGTGACACGCTGGGGTCATGCATGGGCTGCGAGCCAGGGAGTAAACGCTGCTGGCGCTCCTCCACTAGGGAGTCTTAGTGAGCGCCACATAGCCGGGCTCGCCTGTGATAATTCAGCCGGATTATCTCATGACCCGCCTGGCTGATTAGTTTCCAGTCCCCAGCGAAGCCTCCTTCCTGTGGCACCAGTCTGCCGGCTACAACCCTGAATAGTAATAAGGACTTAAACAGCACAGTGGGGTCCCTTCACATACCCTACTTCATCGCCAACAGCGGTCTGGAGGAAAAAAAAAATGTTCACAAAACACAGGGCAGAGGGGAGAGGGCATGCATTAATTTGAGCTTCCCCAGGAGACTCTTGGGCAGTTAAGAGTGTGTCGAGAAGTTAAACTGTGGGACAAGAGTGTTGTGTGCTTCCCTAGGGTGGCTTAGGGACCTGACCATGGGGGGTGGGGGGTGAAAGCCCCCAAAGGGCCATCCTCTGAATGTGAGCTACTTGCCAGGACGCCAAAAGCGAAGGATGCTCCTTGATATTATGTATGCCTCCTCGGTGGGAACGCACTACATCAGCATCAAGTACGCTGTTTGTGATCACTGAATCTGAGAGACGTCTGTTCCCTGTTCTACTGAAGACAGTGGCAGGAATCGAATGGAAAGAAAACAGAAAACATCGCGGTCCAGCCTCGAGGCTTTACACTATGCTTGTCCAGGTTTAATGACTGGCGTTTATCTAAACCTCTTGACTTCGGGAGTCCTCACGTGCTTTGCTTTGCCCAGTGTTCATACTTCAGTCTCAGCCTCCAGTCCGTTTTACACACGATCGACGTCAGCCTATGTGTCCCAGGTTCCAAAGCAGGCACCCTGCTCTGGTATCCCGGCTCAGAACATCTCCAAGTTCCACATCTCTCACCCTCTTTTTTCCTTCGTTCTCCTTCCTTCACCTTCTTCCTGCTTCCAGGGACCCTTCTCCATGTCATCTCCACTCCTAAATGAATTAAAAAGGCACTCGCCTGCCATTATTCTTTATCCATCCCTCTTCTATCCTCCCCCAAGGAGTTTTTCCACAACATCCCCCTAAAACATGTTTAGGGGCTGCCCTAGTTACTGTTCTGTTGTTTGGTTGGTTGTTGTTGTGGTGGTGGTGGTGGTGGTGGTGGTGGTGGTGGTGGTGGTGGTGGTTTTGAAGCAGCTAGAGAAAGAAAAAGTTTGTTGAACATACATAAACTTCTAGGTCATGGTCCATCACTGAGGAAAGTCAAGGCAGACACTGAAGGCAAAAATCCCAGACACAAGAACCATGGAGGAGCACTGTTCCAGGCTCTCTCTGGTTCACTCCAGCTCTGTGAAGGCTCAGCTGCTAGGCATGGTGATACCCACAGTGGGCTGGGCCTTCTGACATCAGGCATCAATCCAGCCAGTCCCCAGCAGACAGAACTACAAGCCAATCTTCCTTAGGCAATCCCTCACTTAAGAGTGCCTCAGAGCCGGGCGGAGGTGGCTCACGCCTATAGTCCCAGCACTTGGGAGGCAGAGGCAGGCGGATTTCTGAGTTCGAGGCCAGCCTGGTCTACAGAGTGAGTTCCAGGACAGCCAAGGCTACACAGAGAAACCCTGTCTCAAAAAACCAAAAAAAAAAAAAAAAAAAAAAAAAGTGCCTCAGAGGACTCTAGGCTATGATAAGTCGTCAGGTGAAGCTAACTAAGACTGTGTCTCATTTGGTCTCAAGGTGACCATAAAAAGGGGTCCTTAGTATCAAGGGCAGACTCTATTCTTAGGAAACCTGTAAGTAAAGAAAGGAACACAAACATGCACGTGGACATCCATGTGAACTGGTCACCCTGACTGACACAAGCTAGAGTCACCTGGGAAGAGGGAACCTTAATTGAAGGATTGCCTCCAGAAGATTGCCTTTAATAAAATCTGTGGGGCGTTTTCTTGATAAATGATTGATGTGAGAGGGCCCAGCCCAGTGTGTGCAGTGGCAATCCTAGGCAGGTAGTGCTGGCTTATAGAAGCAGGCTGAGCAAGCCATGAGAAGCAAGCCAGTAAGCAGTACCCCTCAGGATGCTATGCATCAGCTCCTGCCTGAAGGTTCCCAACTCGAGTTCTTGCCCTGACTCCCCTTCATGATAGACCATGAGCTGTAAGCTGAACTAAGAACCCTTTCCTCCCCAGGCTGCTTGGGGACCTGTTTAATCCTAGCAATAGAAAGCAAAGTAGGACAGCCCACCTGATCCTCTTCCTGTGTTTTTAATTGGAAGGTGGCTTTCTTGATTTGTTCTGTGTGTGTGCGTGTGCATGTGTGTGTGTGTGTGTATGGTGTGTGAAACAGCAGAAGAGAATAGTCATTCAGCCCCAAGGGCAGATCACACACACACACAAAAAAAAAAAAAAAAAAAAAAAACTGGTCAGCTGTCCTTGTTCTCAGGTAGTGTTAAATGATCAGTCAGAAGAGTGACAGTCAATTCCTTGTCCCTGGATCTGGTTTCCTCCAGAGACTGACCTTAGCAATGACTCAAAGTTGGGGAGCAGGGGGGGGGGAGGAGGGAATGTGGAGAAATGACAACCTTTGAATTATTAAGGAGTTATATAAAACATTCATCTATGCTTCCTTCCCTCCGTCTACCCCACTCAGCTCTCTGCCAAACCTGTGTCCTGTGACAGAGCTTCTTGTGCATTTCCCCCTAGGCAGTGGCAGGTGGTAGAAACCTAGAGATGTAGCAGTCACGGAGTCTCATGTGAGTGACGGAAGATGACCAGCAACTGTGGTGCTCTGTGCTGAGTGGCCCAAGAGTTCTTGTCTAGCGGTAAGGCACTTGGGTTTTGAACCAGGACCTGCCATTCAGAGCCTGTTTGGCCCTTGTAAGTCATTTGACTTCTCTGGGCCATTTTCGTTATCCATACAGAGGTCAGAGAGAGACAACAGACTAGATGTCTAAATCTTTTCTGACTCCATTGTCTAGGACTTTTGATGAGGTAAATCTCTTCTATGTGAAAAGACTTGGAATGAACATCGATTCCTGTCAAACTCCCAGAACACAACCAGGACATCCCCCTTGTTCTCATGGCTTTGTTGTCCCTCCCAGCTAGAATCCTTACCTTCCTGCCAGCCTGGATGTGCACATTCTTCCAATACATTTCCAAGAAAGATCACCTGTACCCAAGGGCGAAGGTTCCACAGAGGGATTCAGGAGCTAGATGCTGCTTTGTGTTAACTCTGCCCTTCCACTAAGGATGACTGGAGCAGGAAGGGCCTTGGCAGCTGGCGTAAGGCTAAAACACAGAGCATCCTGGCCCTAGGGATGCAGGGGATCCCCAATGCTCTGCCACCCATGTTGTAAGAGTCACTGATTCCCATCTGTGAGAATGGGTTTCTCATTTTACACTCATCTCTTACATTAGAGCACTTACAGTCACCCTGGACCCAGGACACTCGCACTTTTTTTTTTTTTTTTTTTTTGAGACAGGGTTTCTCTGTATAGCCCTGGCTATCCTGGACCTCACTCTGTAGACCAGGCCGGCCTCGAACTCAGAAATCCACCTGTCTCTGCCTCCCAAGTGCTGGGATTAAAGGCGTGTGCCACCACCGCCCGGCGGCACTTTATCTTAAGCACGAGTTATTGATCCTCACAATCCTTTGAGATGATCGTGTGAGTTTTACAGATAAGGAAATGAGTCTGAAAGCCATGTAGGAGTTGTAGAAGACTGTACACCTGGATGAGGGTCATAGGTAGAGCCCAGATCTGACCCTGAGCCTAGAGCTCATCTGCTATGACTGAGCCTGTGATGGGACCTGGCTTCTCAATCCGCTGGCATCCCGCCTACAGGTACTTACTTCCTACTGAGACTGGGGACTGCTATGTACATAGACTTCTCATCCCTCTTCATGATGTCATCATTCACCCTGACAGCAGGGGCTGATTTCCAGGGCCCACATCTCTGCCATGCACAGAAGCAACCTGCCTGAGAGATTTAAGAGCTGGGTTCTCTTAAGTGTACATTTATAGGTTCAGGCCACTAGGCTAAGTTTCTGGAGGGACATTTTCACCCTGTCCCTTCCCACTCAGAGGATGCTATAATTCTACTACTTCCTAGATATTAGATGGCCTCAGCCTCCAGACACTGGGCTAGGAGTCTTTGCAGAGTGACCATGTGCTCTGTCCCTTAAAACCAGCCTCAGACCTCAGATTTAGATCAAGACTGTCATCTCAGACACCAGACACAATTCACCACCAACCATGGTTAAGATGAGAACTTGGCCTTTATTGTGGGCCCAGAAGAGCACAAAGAGCAGGATGCACAGGGAGGGAGTGGTTCTCTGGCTGGTCAGGACATAGCATGGGCGTCAGTGGGAATCCGCCATAGCTGCACAGGCCTCACTTGCTGCAGTTCCGGGGAGAACACCTGCATTGCATGGCATTGATGACCTCGTGGTACACGACAGAGCCATTGGTGCAGTGTAAGGGCACGCGCATGGGCTCTGTTCTTGAGGGCAGGCAGCAGGAGCAGTGTTCCTGTACATCCTCAATGTCAATGGAGTACACAGCTTTGCTGGTACACTTTCCCTGTCATACAGCAGAGAGATGAGGTATCACAATGCTGGATGGGGCAGCAGGATTCTGGGATAATCTGTATCCATCCTCCTCCTGCCTTACCCAGAGACACCTGGGGGACTTCCGCAGCTTCTAAAGATAGATCTCAGGAAGCTGTGAACCTCCTTTCTCCAATTATTACACATACCCAAACCCCTCTGGCTATGATTTCTACACACACTGACTGATCCTGAATCCCCATCTTCCACAAATGACTACCCAGTCTCTTTACAAATCTGTCCTGGTCTTTCTTCTGGGCTCAAACAGTTCTACTCACTAAGTGAAACATTTACTTAAAAAAAAAAATGTTTACAGTCCCTGTGTCTATCTTCCTTATAACTTTTCCAGATCCTAATAAGATGATAACTGAAGACCCTTGGCTTTCCCCACCCAGGTCTTCTCGAAGTCACACAGCTTTACCTCGCAATAATGAATGTCCACTTCCTCTTGGGACTTGCAATCTCCCACTTTGATATACTGCACCTTGGCTCTGATGTCTTTGCAATCAGGCTCCTCACCTGTAGAACAGGTAAGAGGTGGAACTGGAGGGCTGGCTAGCTGGGGTTCTATAGAACTCTTCCCACATCCAGTGCCTTCACTAAATTGGAAATGTTCCTCTTTCCATCAACAGCTAACCAAAGCCAGTTGCAGGAGAAGGAACTAAGTTCTTCGAGCTCAACTCAGCTGCTCTTGGCTCCACAGATGCAGAGATATTGCTACTGGGTTTAACTCACTTAACAGTACAATTTTAATTTCAGAAGGAGCCAGGGTTGACTGTGTTTTTGTCATATAGACAGATGATAGTTGCTTTTATATAATTTTAAATTTCATGGCCAGAGCAATCAGGTTATACTGTAACTATAACTAATAGACAATGGAGTAGCCACTAAATAGAATTAATATCAGTTCATAACTATATTTGGCTAAAAAGGCAAATGTCATGGTCACATACATATTCATTTCCTCTGTAGAGGCTGAAGAGACTCCTGAGAACCTTTGTGCAACGGTCTTATTGAGAGTTGCTATTTCTATGTCACCAGCATGACAGACCTTGTCTACAGTGGCCTTCACAGTTGAAGCTCTACTTGACTTGACTCAGTGCCAAGTCTTAAGTCTAACACCAGTTCACCACTTTGCTCTGAGTCATGATGGTTATCCATTCTGGCATGGCTCTAAATCTAGGCTTGCCCTGTAGACATGTTAGCCTGCCTCCCAACTTCAGAAGAATTTCATTTTAATGGGAAAGTCTTCCAACTGCACAAGAGAACGAATTTGGAGCCAATATGTGATGTTCTCTTGCTGTAGATTTCAATTCTTGACCCTAGCTTATTTTCTTTAAGTCTTACAGCCTCCTAAACATATTGGCTGGTGAAGGGTCCTTATTTCTGGTTTTGTAGGTAACAACCTCTTAACCCAGATCCTAAGAATGGTATCTAGAGAGAGAGTGCATCTTCTCTAATGGCTTCCTGAATTCACATTCTTAAACAGTTCTGAGGGAAATTTGGAAAGAAACACTCTCAGAGTGCTTCCTCTTTCTGTTGCACAGTGATGGCAATCACTGGGCTGTCACAGCCAACCATCAAGGAAAGAAGCGACTGAAGGAACTCATGCTTTTACCCTTCTCTAACTGCAACCATGAATTTATGAATCTAAAATAACACACTAACCTAAAAAAGAAAAAGTTAGTCTAAGCAAGAGATTTGTGACTTGTGCTCATGAACACAAAAATGGACAGGGCAGATATTATCTGGTAACACATCTCCAAAACCATCTACCACTTTACCAGTTAGAACCATTGGCATCGTGTAACTACAAAGTCAAGGGAGACCAAGGTTGGTGAAAATAAGACCGAAAACTTGGGCTATTAGCCTTATGATGCTCCCTCATGATAGATATATAAACAATCAAAGATTCTAAGGTGCACAGGAGGCAAGAGATGGAGCAGGAGAAAACAAGATTACTTCAGAGCGACTGAGCCGGGAACAGGCTAACGGCAGTCAGGAAGGAAAGGTTGGCTGAGTGGATAAACACAATGACCAACTCATAAACAAGAACTCTTTTCCTAGAATAAAGTTGATTTCAAACAGTGATGCCTGGCCTTGCTCTAGTGAACATGGAAGTATAAGCTCTTAGTAATGGACTCACATGTGTCACAGCAGGTGCCTGGAATTTTCACAATTTTTCCCTAAAAAAAAAAAGAAAGAAAGAAAGAAAGAAAGAAAGAAAGAAAAAGATCATATGAATTCCTGGTTCTGAACTCAGAGCTCCGAGCTGAAATCCCCAGAGGTAAACTGCTTTCACATCACAATTGTGAGCCAACTGACCAGAGTGGTCAGAAACTTCATTTCCAGAAAAAATAAAATGGAATCAATGTCCTGCCTCCCCGTTCAAAGATCATGGCTTCCCTCCAGTGACCAACCGTTTTCAAAGCATGCTATATCTCAAAGAACTATCTCTTCTTCACCATTTCATTGACTCCTCCTCAGTCAGGAGAGACACCTAACTTGAACACTGTGCAATTGCATAAGAGCTGGGCTGGATGTTGCACAGAACGCCATCCTTGGAGTCAAACAGTGAGATCTTCGAGACAAAGGCAGGATCTGAACTACAACTACTCACTCCTTCAGCCAGACACTTGTGTTCATCAAATGGTGGGCAGCCCGTGACCCTCTTCTCCCAGATGTACTCTCCTCTCTCATTGACCCTGCACAAATGACTGTCGCAGCCATCCTGGAATGTCTCATCTTGCTGGAAGGCAGAGGGGAGTAGGAAGAACAAATGCCATGATATTGTTTGGATTACAAAACGACTGCCAGCCAGGGCCTTGACGCCTTTTGAGTTGCTGAAACAACAGAGAACTATAGAAGAAGGATGAGACCATATGTAACACCCCCTGCCCCACTCAGAGTACAGACTAGAGGTAGAGTCTTGGCTTGATAACTTACTTGTTATGAAGAGTGCTGCAGAAATATAAAAACTCCTCAGACTATTTCGACCACATGAGTACTTACGAGATGGAGTCACAGTAACAGTAAACTGACTAATTGATAGCTAGATGAAATGAACCAAGACACCATCTCTCAGACCCACCAGATAGTTCCAGAAGTCACAGGTGGGTCTGTTCACCCAGATTGCTTGTTTAGTCCCACAGAGACTCAAGACTACAGAAAATCTTTTTTAAAAACTCATCCAAAGCATGATGCCATACACCAATGACATACTTGTCAGGAAGAGCAGAATTACAGGGCAGTCAAACCCTGTTGCCTTCCACACGTCACCTACCCTTTCTTTAGAAAATGAATTGTGAAAAGAAACCAACAATGACCCCAAACTAGTCCTTCTAAAGAAAAGACCCCCCCCCCAGAAAAGACACCCTCCCCTAGACAATCTCCCAGAGATCAGGGTGAGAGGGGACACCTGAGTTCAGCTTGTGCCCACCTTCAGCGTTATGATCCGTCCTCCTCTGAGCTGAATAGTGCAAGCTGTAGGCAAGCATCTCCCACAGCACTCGCCCTGGCTCCTCTCTTCCCGATAGCCCTAGATCCAGGAAAGATGGCAGCCATAGTTAACTTCTCAGAGTGCCTCAGTTATAAATAGGCTCACCTGGCTGACTTCTTACCTCTGCTATCCCATATTGCTCCCAGAGTGTTGCAGACATCCTACTCAAACTAGATGTTGTCAGGCCTCACTCTTCCCTCTGGCATTTCTTCCCTCCATCTGTGTGCATCTCTCTCAAGCTGTAGCACTCTGACTAATTAAAGGAGACCTCTCCACTGAGCTCTGAACTTATAAATCCAACTGTACACTAGATAACTATATAATCATTGTCTTGAGACTTCTACCAAAATGAGACTCGATATTTTCCCTCCAGATACCACCCTTTCCTGGTTGTCTTTTACCTTGGCAAATAGTGTCATGACCTCGTTGCTCAAACTAGACCTCCAGAAGTTATCTTGCCTCCTCCATCTGTTGTTCCTAGTGCTTCTACCACAGCCATTACTAAGTCTTTCCAAAAATGCATCCCATACCCATCCACTGTCAGGCACACTCACCCCTTCTGTCACCAACTCATCGGAGCCACCATCATCTTCCTCTGACTCTGGCAAAGGTCTTGTTTTGTCTCTTTACTCTGTCCTTACCTCCTTCCATAGGTTACCACACATCCATTAGAATGACCTTCCTAAGGCTTATCTGGCCATGACAGTATCCTGTTTAAGATCACTTGAGCACAGTTCTGGTTCTACCAGTGACACAGGAGCTTGTATTGGATGGACTGCACACACACACACACACACACACACACAAACACACATACACACACACACACACACACACTTTTGGATAACAATGGCAAACAGCTGACAGATAGTAAAACAACTATTAAAGGCAAAATCAGAAATAAATTGATGGTTATTTGACTTTTAAAGGCAGGTGCTGGTAGCACATGCCTTTAATCCCAGCACTGAGGAGGCAGAGGCAAGCGATCTCTGTGAGTTTGAAGCCAGGCTGGTCTGCAGAGTGAGTTCTAGGACAGCCAGGGCTACATAGTGAAACCCTGTTTTGAAAAAACATAAAAGGAAAAAAAAAAAAACAACTCACTGGCCTATTTGGTGAGGTCACAGTGAGAGGCCATGTCTCAAAAACAAAATGGACAGCTGGCCTCTGGTTTTTGCACTTGCCACACACACACAGAGGGGAGGGTGAGGGAGGGAGAGAGGGAGGGGAGCACATAGAAATAAATAAATAAATACATATTTAGTCCTGTGGGATTACATCCCTTGCCGTTCTTGTTTTCATTTGGCCACCTGTAGTGATCAGTGAACTGGAGCCATTCTCTGGGGCTCAGAGAATGTGTGACAAAATCTATAACACTCTAAGCATAGTGTCTGATGCCTGTAATTCTAGCATTTGGGAAGCTGAGGCAGGAAAATATCTAAAGTTTTAGGCCAGCCTGAGTTACAGTACAAGGCTTTATCTTGTAATACAGGGTAGGGGATGAACTCTAATCAATCAGTTTTAGCACCCAGATGGAAGTCTCTGCCAACGTGAAGGGCCAACATCAGTAAGCTTGCCCAGAAGTGAATTCAAGCAATTTGCTCCTCGTAAATCAACCTATGAACTTGATGTGACTTCTGGGGGTTGGACATAAGGATGGAGCTCACACAGAGGCAGGGAGCCTGGGCCCCGGGCCAAAAGCACCACTTTGAAATGATCCTGTTGGATTTTGAAGATCATGAGGTTGAAACTGTTTTTACAATGCACAGTTCCTGGAAGGTACACAAGCAAGGAAAATCAGAGGGAAGAAAAGAGGTGGGTGAACCGCCGAGCGAATGTGAGCGATTGGTTCTGAGTCAAGTGAGGAAATAGAGCACAGCTTCCATCAGGCCGACTCCATGGGAGCTTGCGTTTGGGCATTTTTAGTGAGTGTTAGAAGAACATAGGAAACCTAAGACAGAAAAGTGAACAGTTTTCCATCCAAGAGGCAAAGAAATCCTGCAAGTGGAGAAGGAGGGAGGAGGAAGCAGGGAACAGCTAAAAGGATAATGGGTGACATTTCATAGACCAGGGAGGCAGAGCCCAGCCAGGGATGGAAAAGGCAAAGGAGGAAAGGATAAGGGTAAAGGGTAAGGGTAAGAGGGTGGAGAATAAAGAAGCCATGTTTTTCAGGAACGGTGTGACTTGGAGACAGGAAGGGATGTGGTTTAGCACAGGAGTATGTGAAAGAAACAGGTACCTTCCCCTCCCAACACCCTGAATAAGTCTGGCCCCATGGACTCATGTGTTTGAATGGTTGGCTCATATGCAGTGGCACTATTGGGAGGCATGGCCTGATGGGAGGAGGTGTGGCCTTATTGGGTAGGTGTGGCCTTGTTAAAGGAAGTGTGTCACTTATAAGAGCATGTTTTGAGGTCTTAATATTCAAGTCACACCTAGCGAGGCTCACAGTCTCTCCTTGCTGCCTGTGGATCAAGTAGAACTCTCAGCTCCTCCAGCATCATGTCTGCCCGGAGACTACCAGGCTTCCCACCATGACGATAATGGACAAAACCTCTGACACTGTAAGCCAGCCTCAATTAGATGTTGTCCTTGCTGTAGTCATGGTGTCTCTTCACAGCAGTAAAACTGCCTGCCTGAGTGCAGCTGGACACCCAGGTGGCCACAGCCAGCAAGCATGTGTGTCATGCTGCCACCACACGGTCACTCTCCTGGGCAGTCCCATGGGACATTCAACTCACTGTGGAAAGTCAGCTCATACATACCACACACAGGGACCTTGTCTCTGGCTGCTACTGGTCACTGCAGGAGGAGCCAACTTTTCCCCCACCGATGGCTCAGGTTTCCAGCCAGCCACTGGCATCCCTGCTACAGCCAGGGAGTCCTCATTTACAGCCATTTTAGCTCTGCTCCCTCTGTTCCACCTTGTCCCTAAGCTCTACCTTGCTAACCACACCCCTGGGAACCCTTTCAGCTGTGTCCAAGCGCATGTCCTTCAATCAGGCCCTGCCTACTTCCCTGGCTTCTGCTTCTATCTGTTGGCTCTCCACCATCCTCCATCCTGGACATGCATATCCGACATTCAACTCCTTATGGAGGGTCAGCTGAGCAGCCCATGGCAGGATGGCCTCGCTTCCCCATGCTTTCCCTACGTTCGCTGCCAAGCTTCATTCATCTCTACCACTCATCAGCACACACCGCCTTGTTCTGGTGGAAGCATCAAGCAGGTCAACCTAGATGCCACTCACTCCAGTTGCCCCACCTCCTCAGAGCCTTACTGAGGTCCTTCATGGCCAAGGACTACCAAAGCCAGGTAAAGATGCTGGCCTACAGTAGGCAAGTCTTAGCAAAGCTTGAAGCACACAGAAGGCAGGCTAATCTAGGGGTTCTCAATGGGGGTACATTATTCTAGCAAGATATCAGAATTCTGGAGAACAGAACGGGCATGTGTTTTAAAATATGCACGGTACCTTCTGGAGGCAGTGTGGGAATGTGCCATACCTTCTGAACACTAGAGGGCGCTGCTAGGGGAGGCTCACAGACCTCCCTCACCCATATAGGCTACAGCTCCACCTCACCCCCAGCCCAGTTTCCAGATCACAGGGATGTGTGAATCTCTGCATCTGTCTCCTCACTGCCTGGGATGTCTGTCAGTGGACAGTGAAGGTGAAGGAGGTGGCGTATAATGGCAGACAGGGTTATTCTACTCCATGTTGAAGGCCTGGGGTGTGCTAGGGGGGTTGTTTTACACTCACTTGGAAAACCCTGACTCCTAGAACATCAGCTGCCTTTTCCCAAATGATAAAGAACCTGTATTTAATTGGTTTCTTTTTCGTCACACCATAGATACTCTCTCAATTGAATTGGGTTATCAGAAAGAGCCTGTCTCCTGTAGGGCCATTCATTTCATGGACATTCTATTAAGTCTTGCTTTGACCTTGACACTGTATAAATACCATGGAGAACACAGATGGGGATTGCTTGTGTCTTATTCAGATAAAAGCAGGAAGTGCCCACATGAGCTCTCAGCTCCCACCTTGTTCCTTCTTCTGTCCCTATCCTTCCCAGGTGGCAGCTGCCCTCTGTTCTGCCCTAACTCACAAGGGCCCTTACTGCCCACCCCTCAGCCTATGGCTTTGTGAAGCCCAGGAGGAGTCTCCTGCTGATGCCATCTGAGGTAAAGTATCCCTGCCTCTAGCCCACAGGAAGCTCACCTAGCAACGTATTGTCTAAAACAACCAAAGTGCTCCAATAGAAACTAATTAATTAATTAATTAATTACGAAGCCCAAACACAAAGGGCAGTTGCAAGGAGAATTAAGGCCGCTTCAGGCATTTAGATCCCATCAGCCTGTGTGAGGCTTACAAATATTCCTGTTAGGTAAGACTAAGAGTCATAATTAAAACAATAACATCACACACCCTTTAAATATATATAATTTTTGTGTCAATTAAAATTATGTTAAGATTAAGAGTAAAAAAAACTAAAATATACTTTTAAATTATGATACATTGATTTTTTTTTCACCTACCAAACTAAAAAATATCCAGCTGTCAGAATGTACCTTAAGAATGTGTCTAGAACAAGCAAGAATCACAACTTGACAAATAAAAAGAAAGAAACAACAAATGGTTGTATGTGTGTGCGCGCACACATGAGCACTGAAGTGTGTGTCCATGTATTAGCATAGGCATTCACATTCCACAAACCACTTAAAAAGTCATAGGACAACTGCTACTTGTCCATGTTTTTAGCGACAAGGTCTCTTTGTTGCCCACCACCCTGCATGCCGGGAACTTTCCTGTCCCTGCCTCCTATCGCTCTGTAAGAGCAGCAATGGGACTGTATAGACTTGTTCTGCTGCCCTCAGCTTTATGTGAGTTCCTTTTTTTTTTTTGACAGGAGACATCGTTGCAGCCCTGGCTGTCCTGGAACTCACTCTGTAGACCAGGCTGGCCTCAAACTCAGAAATCCACCTGCCTCTGCCTCCCAAGGGCTGGGATTAAAGGCATGCGCCAAGGATTCAAACTCAGATCCTCACCTTTGCCCTAAAAGTGCTTTACCCACTAAGCTACATCCCCAGGCTCCTGGTGAGCTATTGAGATGACTCAAATGTCTAACAATGAAAAGTAGATTGTATGCATTGGGGCACATCCATTCAGATGAAGATCATGTAGAGACTTGCACATTGCAAAGGATCTCAGTTGGTTTTGGTTTTTTTTTTAATGTTTTCAGAGTACAGTGGTAATGTTTCTAAAAAATATGATTTTAAAGATACGGAGTTGTAAGCATAGCATCAAAAGCCTTGGAAACATTGTGTTTGAGAACACAAGAAGAAAATGCTGAAAATGTATTAAGACTAAGTTGTAGTTATTTCTGAGGGACATGCTTTGAGTAGTGTCCTGACAGCTGTCAGATAATGCCCATAAACAGAACTAAGGCAAGATTTAAGGACCCCAGTGAGGTCCTGTGGCTTGGCTTCCACGGTGGCCTCAGACCCTCAGACCCTCAGACCCTCTCTTACCATGGGGCAGGCCTCACAGGTGGTCTTCCTGCACTCCAGCTTGAATCTGGAGATGGCTCCTGTCTGCACAAGGCAGCGGCAAGTCGTGCATAAGTCAACCATCACACTCTTCCCGGGCTGATAACAGAACCAGAGTCAGGTTTCCCACAGGCCAGGGACTCCTGCATCCTCTGCCCCTCGGAAGCCATCACACAGATGGAGCCTCTGCTTCTAGTGGCCATTCCCTTCTGCCCCCTACCTTAAATGTGGAAACTGCAAGAGTAAAGAGAGGCGGCCAGCCAGACAGTGGGGGAGGTGTTCAGTGGAAATGTGCTCTGTGACTGTGACATGATTCTACATGTACAAAAGGCATGCACACATGCTTGGGGTGTGAGCCAAGAGGTGAGTGCAGGGCAGCCAGCCCATGCCCTGAAGAGCGAAAAGGGTGGCCCAAGGGTGGCCCCAGTGTGGCTAGGAGACTGGAGATCCCTGGGGGTGGTTAGAAGGTCTCCAGCTTCCTTGCTTTTCCATCTTAGACTGCTCTGCCCACTCTTCCCACCGCATCCCCAAACCCATCCCACCACTTAGCTCCAACCTACCCCAATGATGGTGCCATTGAGCAGGCAGGCCTCCACAGGCTCTGGAGGAACAAAGCACATGTGAGGAGAGACACCCTCCCCACACCTGATACCCTTACCATATCCTGGCCTCCCTCTCCTGTCTCCTGTCAGCTCCCCACATCTTACCCCAGGTTGTTGTGAGTCTTCCCGCTTGAGCCCCAGTGGCCTCTCTTCCCCTTTCAACCAATTTATCAGAACTGTCAAACTCCTCACTATCCAGTCTAATGGAAGACAAGCCTCTGAGACACTAGTTAGCTGAGTTCATGTCTAGGGGATGAATGGCTGAGTTATCCTTCGGACTTGCAAAAAAAATAGAGTTTATGACTTATTATCACTGTTTGTCTGTCTCTCTGCCAGTAGGGTTCAGGGATGGCAATGCCTTTCCCTAAGTGAAGCAATATTGTCCTGCTGAAAATACTGTCTCCAGAATCAGAGAAAGCTGGTCCAAGGAGCGTTCACCACTCATTCAGTCAGTATCATGAGGATTATACAAGACAGCAGTTAAAAAAAAAATCACTGGGCTTAGAGGCAGGCACAGTGGGCCTGCGGAAAGCTAACATTACCTCCTCCTCCTATCTGCTTTCTCACAACTGCAGTAAAACAGATTTTTTTTTTTACTGTGCCCATTCTCTGAGTTGCTAAACAATCAAAGAAATCAGGAATCTAGGGAGGAAAGAGTCCTGAAGGCAAGCGCAGGCCCAGACAGGCCTGGCCAGCCTGACTCACCACAGTGGCAGCTGGGGCAGCACTCTGAGGTCTCACAGTTCAGCTGGAAGCCTGTGGGACAGGTAGGGACAGCCAGCTGTGGGCAGGAGATGTTCCTCTGCTGCACAAAGACTGCATCGTCCACGCGGACACACTCGTTGACAAGGCAGGGGTTCTCAGGAACACCCCACCGAGATCCAACCTGCAGCGTACAAAGGCCCTCAGAGGTGCCAAGCAAGACGGAGCCCAACATCCTGTGGCGGTGTACTTTTTCTTGGGGAATTCTCTGGACTCTGAAAGTAAGCTCTCATTCAAACCATAATTGAAATGGCAGGGTGATGTCCACAGAGGGAATGGCGGGGGTTATCACAGTAAGTCTGGGTCTAAGTTACCCTGACTAGATCCTAGCCCAGAGTCACATATCCCCTACACCACCACTGTTAACCAGAGTAGTACCATGGGGAGGGCAAGGGAGATGCTTCCTGCCATCCTGAGCATTGGCTCTGAGATGAATGGAGAGCTTAAGGACACTTCCAACAGCAGTGTGGACTGGCACAAAACAGACGAGAGGAAACTTCCCCTTTCGGCCTGTTGCTTCTCCCCCTCTTCCCCAGCCCCCTACAGGGAAATAGGAAGACTGCAGAGGGCTAGCAATCCCTGGGTTATCTGCAAACTGTCCCAGAACTCTCTGAGCCTGCAGATGACTAGCCTGGCCTGAAAGGGCTGAGTGCGGCTCCCTATGATGCTTTGTCTCCCTGCTCTATAACGACAAAGAGAACTGAGAGCCGAGAAATCATGGTTCGGAAACATTCGCGGGAGATGCACATCTGTAATCCTAGCCCTCCAGGTGCTGAGGCCGAAGGATCATGGAATCAAGACCAACCTAGGATGGATGCACAGACAGATTCTGTCAAACGAAAGGAAGAAAAGGAAAGGAAGGAAGGGGGGGAGGGAATAAAGAAGGGAGGGAAACCAAAGGAAAGGAGGGAAGGGGAGGGGGGAGGGAAAGGCACCAGGGGGTTCTAGCTGGAAAACCTGTTACAATGAGTGCTGCCTTGACAGATAGTACCCAGATGCCTAAGCGACTACATTCTGCTTTCCTTAGGCTCTGACCCACTTCTCCTAACTCGTGCTCACCATTCTTTATACAGATGAGATGCAGAAATGTACCAGACTCTTGTAGCCCTTATCTTTGCTTCTCGCCTCTGCATACCACTTGCTAAGTTTTGACCATGGGAGTCAGTAAAGGGACCTTTTCCCTCCCACCTCTAAATGGTCCCCGATACGATCTGTTGTGAGTTAGGGCTGCGTGAGCCGAGATGGAGATGGAGAAGGAGCAGGAGGACTGAGTGCCTTAGGGACCAGGACTTGATCCCTAAGATGGAGCACCCTCTACTCTGAGCTGGCCCTGGGCTTGGGGACTGGAGGAGGGTGACAAACCCTGCCTTAGTCAAGGATAAGTGGGAAGCAGAAGAACCAAAAGTGTTTGAGGGGAGGCACACAGACAGAAAATCCACAGGTAACGTCCAGATGGGGAAACTAAGCTATTCAGTTACCCCTGAGGAGGAGAAAGACCTGGGTAGGAGATGATCCTGCAGGGGCAAGATACAACCTTCACCTTTCTCTCTCTAAGACAGTCCATTTGTCCTGCTGGAAGGAGACGGAGGAAAGGAGCCATATGGGCACCATGCATTCTTCTAACCCTGCCCCTGAGAATCTCTGGGATTAGCACTATCAACTCATCCTTCCTAACTGGAGGGAAAGAATTGTTCATATTCTGACATCAGAACTGCAGTTATCTAGGAGGCAACCTTCTGTGCTTAGTAAAACGGCTGGAACATGG
>JADRCC010573036.1:0-15263 GCA_019843855.1 Hylomyscus alleni | reverse complement strand
TTTATTCAGCTTACACTTCCACATTGCTGTTCATCACTAAAGGAAGTCAGGACAGGAACTCAAGCAGGTCAGGAAGAAGGAGCTGATGCAGAGGTCATGGAGGGATGTTCCTTATTGGCTTGCTTCCCCTGGCTTGCTCAGCTTGCTTTCTTTTAGAACTCAGGACTACCAAGCCCAGGGATGGCACCACCCAAAAGGGACCCTCCCCACTTGATCACTAATTAAGAAAATGCCTTACAGCTGGATCTCATGGAGGCATTTTTCCTCACCTGAAGCTCCTTTCTCTGTGCTAACTCCAGCGTGTGTCAAGTTGACACAAAACAAGCCAGTATAGTCTGGCTTACAGTTCAGAGGTTTAATTCATTGTCATCATGGCTGGAAGCATGGTAGCACACAGGCAGACAGGAGAAGGAGCTGAGAGTTCTACACCTGGATGTAGGCAGGTAGCAGGAAGAGAGAGACACTAGACCTGACTTTAGCTTCTGAAACTTCAAAGCTCACCCCCAGTGATACACCTCCAACAAGGCCATATGTCTTAATAGTGCCACTCATAAGCTATGGGCCTATGGTGGCCATTTTCATTCAAACCCCACAGATCTCAAAGACCTTCCCTTTCACATCCCAGAGCCTTCCTCTTTTTTCCCTGATCCCGTATGCTGGCGCCCTCTGCTGGTAAGGCTCATAGGGCTGCCTATAGACTCTGCAGGTATTATGTGCCTTGCCTGGGGCGCCTCTTAGTGCTGCCTTGTTCAGGTTGCCTAGCAACAGATGGTTTCCTTGCACTGACCACAAATCGGTTTTCTGAGGGACCCTACAGCTCTGCTCCCCCGGCTCCAGATGAGCCAGTGAGTAGTTTGGATTCTGATTCAAATTTTGGAAACATGGGTGAGGGTATAAGAGCAAAAGACAGATTATTGGATTTAAAACTTTTGAAGTTTGGGGGCCAAAGGTGTAACTCAAAGGAAGGGCACTTGCATGCACAAAACTCTGGGCTTGGTTCCAAAGATAAAGAAGAGGAGGAAGAGGAGGTGGGGAGGGAAGAAGAGAAGGGAGAGAGGGAAAGAGGAAGGGAAGGAGGGAGGGAAAGAGGGAGGGAGAGAGGGAGAAAGAGGGGAAGGGAGGCCTTGAACCTAATAACAGGCTGAGGTTGTCTTTACACTTTTCACTGAAATCACTTAACATAGCAAGCACCGTCACGATTTAGACTATGGAGCATGCAAGTTAGCACAGTGTCCTGGTGCACACACGGTTGTACTGGACAGATTTTGAGCCAGATAGTCACCCTTCTAAGTCTCCACTCTGAGCTCTTAAAATGATAGTGACAATAATTCCTGTTTTGCACTAAAAATTTTTCCTAGAGGCAGGACTTAGGCCAGTACCAGCCATCACTCAACAGCCAGAAGCCACTTTTCCGATGTGTGTGTTATCAATAGTATTGAGAGCTACTGACTTTCTGGGTGCCGTGTCTGCTTTTCGTTACATCAATGTATTTAATCCTATTTTTTTTTTCTGTCTCACACGGCTTAACAGTCTATACAGTGATCCAAAGTTCATATTTTTAAGAAATTAACTTTAACTGCACGATTTACAGCAGTTGAGGGGTTTTGCTTTCTCTTTTCAAGTTTTACAGAAGTGGGGGAGGGGCGCAGAGAGTAAGGAAGAAAGCAAGAGAAGAGACCTCAGACATTTGCATGTAAAAAGCTTGCCACTGGAGTAATTTCTTGCCCTCTTTTTAAATGTTTTTCCTTTATTACATGTAAAAATAACAAAAAAAAACTCTCAAGAAACAGAAACCACAATGTTACAATACATCAGTTTGACTATAACCCTAATTGATGTATCTGATCAAACTACAAGCTTTTGCTATACTTTTAGAGTAACTGAGTATCATACTACCTTAAATATGTGCTTGGGGGTTTCTAATTTAAATCCCCCCTTTATAATTGTTTTGTGAAATCTGTTTTGTTTCCACCTCTTTTTAACAATGTGTAGATGTATTGGCGTTTAAAATGGACAAGACTAACCCTTACAAAGCTACCCACACAATGCTATGCACCTATATTCATCTTGACTTCCTTCTTATCCTAACAGCTATGGTGTCTTCTGGGTTGATACCTGTGTTAGCACAGTCACAAATGTGTGACAACTGTGCTAAACAGTTTTCTACAAAACCAGAGTGTTGAACGTAGTTCAAAATGGAATGTGGCTCTGTGTGCTTATATCTACCTATGTCAAGAAGTTGTTGCTTTTGTTTCTAGCGGGGGGGAAAGTGTTTTTCTTTTCAATATAATGCTACACTGGAGAAAAACTTTATGAATCTAAGAAATTCCTGTCACACCAGCCCATGCCTCAGCCAAGAATTGTCTGTGGCTTTTGTGAATTCTTCTTGCATTCAATAAATATTCACAGTGACTCTCTCACTCAGACACTGCTGTGGGTGCGGGGGTTGGGGAGGAGGTGGCTAGCCTGGCCCTCAAGGCACCCACAGTCTAATGAAGTTTCGATACATCAAATGTGATAGATAAGAAGATCGTGGGCTCTGTGTGATACAGAAAGGTGATTCTAGGGATGTGTGGTGGCTAATTCTGGTCGTCAACTTGACTGGATCTGGAATCAACTAAAACAGCAAGTCACTGGGCACTCCTTCGAGGGGCTTTCTTAATCTTAATCAGAACTTTGAAGCAGGAAGACAGACCCTGAATGTGGGCAGCTCCGTTAGGTGGCAGCTCAGGTAAAAGGGCGCAGAAGGAAGAAGCTTTGCCTTTTTGCCTGCTTGCCTTCGCTCTCACTGATGAGTTCATTCATCCTGTTCTGGAAGCTTTCCTCTGCCGGTCTTAGAGCAAGCTTCTTCTAAAGCAATCTGAAGGCCAGCAGCTCTCCAGGAGTACTTCAGATTGTCAACTTGTAGCCGATGCTTCTGAGATATCCCGTCTCATGGCCTGAGCAACTAAGAGGATTCTCAGCATCAGACTGCCATTGTCAAGCTTCCCAACCAGGTCCTGTAAGCCAATCTAATAAATCCCCTTTACTATATATATAGTTATGTGTCCATTACAAGCTACCTAACCAGGTCCTGTAAGCCAATCTAATAAATCCCCTTTAGTATATATATATATATATATATATATATATATATATATATATATATAGTCATGTGTCCATTACAAGCTACCCAAACCAGGTCCTGTAAGCCAATCTAATAAATCCCCTTTACTATATATATAGTCATGTGTCCATTACAAGCTACCCAAACCAGGTCCTGTAAGCCAATCTTTAGTCTATAGTCATGTGTCCGTTCTGTTCCTCTAGAGAACCCTTACTAATACAGTGTGGCTACAAGGGAGACAATGAAGCCAAAGAGAATAACTAGGAGTTGACCTAGAGAAGGGGCCATGGCTATCCCCAGAGAAGAGCAACAGTGTGCCTGAACCTACCTTGTTAGGAAGGAGAGGAAGGGGAGGAGAGGAGTGGTGGTTGAAGGCCAAGGTTTAGAAGACCCAGGGAAAGAGTTTGCAGATGGGGACGGTCAGAGTAGCATGTGAGAGCAACACTTCTCAGGCTGCATTCCATTACAGGCCTCTACTGCTGAAACGGTGCTTAGAATTAGTGATCAAAGACCACCATGGTGAGAGAGGACAGGATGCAGATTTAGGAAACAGCCAACAGGACACATGAGGTTTTTTTTTTATTTGAAAGAAAGAAAGAAAGAAAGAAAGAAAGAAAGAAAGAAAGAAAGAAAGAAAGAAAGAAAGAACCAGGATCACTCCCATTCCGAATGGTTTAGAAAATCCAAAGAAAGCAGGAAGAAGGAGCAGGTTGGGTGTGGATAATCACGGTGGCCAATCGTTCTGTCTGGGGAGAAAGGACCGGCTGAGATCCACTAGGCAGAGATGAGCAAAACTCGAATGGTGGTGTGTGGCAATTACAGGCCAAGATTCGAGAAGAGGATCTGGCTGGACTGGTTTTCCTGACAGGACAGGGACCAGGCATCCCCAAATATACTGGTAATTCTGGTGAGAGTATTCTCTGCTCTAGCCACTGTCAGGCTACTGAGGTTGAAGTTTTAGGAGTCGGGAGAGATTCAGGACTGGAGTCCCAGAAGGAGGATTGGTGAAACCAATGAGAGTGGGGACTGAAGGTCTAAGTTTGCAACCAGCAGTGTTTGTGTGCTTTAGAAAACTAGGCCCCATCAGGAGAAGAAGGGAGGGGAGGGAGAGGGGAGGGTAGGAGGGAGGGAGGGACACAGAGGAGCGGGGTGGGGGGGAGTGGATTGAAGCAAGTGGAGAAAGCTGGAGGCAGCCAGAAGAGATGCGACAGACAGAGGGACCAAGAGAGCACGGTCTGACTACAGGATAAAGAAACCCTGTCAGAATCTGCTCTCTGGGACACAGGTCCGGTCATGCTAATAGCCAGGGAAAATGTGAGGCCTGGAGAGAGCTGAGCAAAGGCTTGTAGGACTTAGTGCTCAGTACCCAGGTGTCGCCACACTGAGGACCATCAATTTCTCATGATCTCTAGGATTCCTTTCACCTTCGGGTCTCAGTACTGGAGTCAAATACCTGAGCCTGGTCACCTCTTTTGTCCTGCTGATCCCCAGCACTTGCAACTTGCACTGTGAACACACACACACACACACACACACACACACACACACACAAGCGCAGAGTTCAGCAAAGCTAAGGGCTCTCATAAAGGACCAGGAGGTGCCAGTCTCCTGTTCCTCACCCATTCCTCGCCTCTAAGGTCAAGTTCAAACCCAGAGTGTGTTCTAGAAAAGCAGTGGAACTGTTCGACAGAACTGCAAAGAAAAACGGGGGGACTGGAGGTAAAGATGGGCTGGAAAGGTGGTAGCGGGGGCGAGCTGGAATAGTCTAGAAGCTGAAGGGAGCAAATGTGATGTGACTGGTGAGCCTCCTAGCGATCCTCCTCCCTGATAGAATATGCATGATCCCGAGTCCTCACTCGCCTAGGAGCAAGGAGGCGTCGGAACAGTGCGAGAGCGCGTGCCCAGACGCACTGGGGCGCAGGGTACGAGAAAGCCACGCTGGCCAGCGTGTAAGCGAGCGCCCCTTGTCCCTCTTCTGACTCACCAGGTTAGGGAAACGCTCCTCTGAGCCCCCAAGTCAACCCCTACCCCAGTCTCCCATCTCCTTCCAGGGGAGCGGGACCCGCAGGGGGCGCGCACATCAGACAGCAAGGCAACCATCAGGCCTAGCAGGTAGCCACAGTCTCCCTGTAGGGGACCCTTTGGTACGAGCTCAGGCCCTCCGTGCTGTGCTAAGCCACTACGACGGGCAGGACCCCGCTTTCGGTTGCGTGCCACCCACCTCAGCATCTCCGTGGGGCGGTGCTGAGCCAGGCGCAGGCTGAGCCGGGGCACAGCGCCACCCGGCTGTCTCCAGCAGAACCTGGCGCCAGGGGGGCTCCGCGCGCTGTGCGCTGTTTCCCCAGCAGGTTCCTAAGACGACCTGCCTTTAAGGAGCGTTTCCCTGGGCGCGCCTGCCTCCCGGCGCCGTTAGCCGGGAGCCTGCGGTGGGCAGGGGAGGGAGAAGCCCGTGCGATCGCAGATCCCCGGGAGACCTGGCCGTCTCTTTCAGTATCAGAGAGCGAGCGGAGACGCCGTCGCGAGAGCGCACATCTCGGGGTCTCGCTGGCTCTGGTGCGCCTTCCTACTTGCCTGACCGCAGTGCGAGCCAGCAGGCATGGGGTGTTTGGGCAACAGCAGCAAGACCGCGGAAGATCAGGGCGTGGATGAAAAAGAACGCCGCGAGGCCAACAAAAAGATCGAGAAGCAGTTGCAGAAAGAGCGTCTGGCTTACAAAGCGACTCACCGCCTGCTGCTTCTGGGTAAGGCCAGAGTATGCGTTAGCTCTGATCCCGGTGGCTCCCGGGGTCCCAGAGTGCACAGTCCTGGCCTCACTGCCACCGACCGGCACGGGTAGTCTGCCAAACCAGACTGAGCACCGCTGGGCGCCAGAGCCTGGCCAGGGAGAACGAACTACTGCGAAAGTCACCGCGTAGGAGTCATTGGGTAGGGACCGGACGGCCCGTTAGGAGGGCATGGATGACCACCTTCTTTCTGTTTGTTCCCAGGGGCTGGTGAATCCGGGAAAAGCACTATCGTCAAACAGATGAGAATCCTGCACGTCAATGGCTTCAACCCCGAGTAAGGCTACCCAAATTCTGTGTCAACTGCGTCATTTCTCAGAAGTATTTTCTCCGCGTTTCTGTTCATAATGGAGTAGATCTAGGTGATGGGGAGGTGGAAATCTAGCATTGAATTTGCTCCATTTAGGCAAAACTCCTTCTTTGGCAATGTCTAGTTTTAAAAGTAAACTGCCTGCCAAAGTGTACAATTTGTTAGGAATTCTTGGGGAAATTGGTCTCTAATATTGGTGTGGTGCTGGGCCCTCAGCCAATACATTAATCCTTTATCCAACAGTATCTAAAGTGTGGGGGGGGGAGGCCTTGAAATCCAAGAATACTGGGATCTGTTGCTTAACGTGGCATATTAGTTGGAAGCCATCTGTGGCCATTCTTCAGTTTACTTCGGATCGCCTCTAGATGATTCACAGTACCTGCTGCGATGCACTAATAAGAGCGGCCACTGTATCGAGCGTGCTGGATGGTTTAGGGAAGATAGTCACAAGGAAAACTGTCTGCACACATTCCGTGCAGATACGGGTTTTTTTGTTCGTTTTTTGCCAAACGTGTTTTTGATCTTCAGCTAGTTGACTCCACCAGTGTAGAACTGCCTATATGGGAAGCCTAACTGTACTGCAATACCCTCTTTCTCTGTAGTACACCAAGTTACATCTACTTCAGTTTCTAACTGTCAATATAAGAGACAGACTGGAATATAACTGTGGGGTCATGGGTGTATCACTATCCATGTGAATCACATAACTATTGTGATTCTGTGACCTCGATGTTTGTTTGAACGGTAGATTTAAAAAAAAAAAAAAAAAAAAAAAAGCAGACACATTCAATTTGTTTAGAGCACAAATTGGAGGGGGTGGTGACGTTTTTCATTTCTAGGGGTAAAAACCTGGCGGATGCCTTGGGGTTGTTGCTGACCTCTGGTGAAACCAGATCTACCTGACGCTGCACTCGCTGGAAATTTAAAATCTTAATTGGCTTCTATCAGTGAGAGGTGAATGAAATTAATAACAACTTCTCTTTCAATGCAGGGAAAAGAAGCAGAAAATTCTGGACATCAGGAAAAATGTCAAAGATGCTATTGTGGTAAGGATTTCCCTTAATGTTCAGTCACCTGAAGTGTTGTAAGTAGGCTAGACTGGGCAAACACAAAGTATATATTTCTGATATAACATTCGAGGGATCCTTACCTGTTTTGTTTTTCTCCTTCATCTTATTTTAGACAATCGTTTCAGCAATGAGTACTATCATACCTCCAGTTCCACTGGCCAACCCTGAGAACCAGTTTCGGTCAGATTATATCAAGAGCATAGCCCCTATCACTGACTTCGAATATTCCCAGGTAAGAAAACCTTTCCTGAAATACTCTAAATAATAAGAAGTGGATTCACTTCCAATGAGGTTGCCTCCTGAAAAGCAGCCTGAATCCTCTAACCCTATAAGTGCTTCCTTCATGCTTGTTAAAAATAGTAAATAATAATAATAATAATATTGTAAGAAATGTCTTTACGGATATATTTAGGTGGCTGATCATCATCAGGGAGAGCTCGTCTTTCAGAAATGTTGGCAGCGCTTTTTCCTGTGTGTTTTTAAAGCATTGCCACATACAACAGAAATATAAATTACATGAGCAGAGAGAAAAGGCTTATGGTGCATAACTGCCTCTGTGGAAATTTAAAAAAATATATATTATCTAGTCACAAGCTAAGAGCGTGCAAGATGTAAGTAACACAAACTAGCATTCTGTGTATTGTATCAAGCAAGATACAGTGGGGTTTACATTTGCTTCACTGACAGCTGCTATCCATCATTCCTGTGCCAGAGGAAGACCAGCCAGTAGGAGCTGTTTCTTGTTGGATTTACACATCTTTAAAATATCGGTTACTACTGTGATGTAGCAGATTTAACTCAAACTGTATCAAACTGTATACTAAGTTTCTGAGAGAGCCATTTTTGTCCCAGTTGTTGTAAAAGCATCTTTGTATGTGTGTGTGTGTACATTCATATACCTGTCAGCACCCCCTACTTCAGAGTTTTCACTGCCTGGCAGGTGGTTTGTAGATACCTCTCTACTAGGTACCCATTTAGCAGAATCCACTGTATAAACAGAGGCTTAAAGGCCTAGTGCACTTGCTACTCCTTCCCATCCCCCTCCTCCTTCTTCCCCATAAAGTGCTATTCTGTGGGCTCTGTATCAGTTAATAGATTATGGATTACTTTTTTTTTTTTTTTAGATAGTGTTTCTTTGTATAGCCCTGACTGTCCTGGAACTTATTGTATAGACCAGGCTGACCTCAGACTCACACAGATCTTCCTTCCTCTGCTTCTCAAGTGCTGGAATTAAAAGGAAACACCACCACAGCTGGCTAACAATGTCCTTTTACATTATTTCCATCCTTTAGTATAGATTACTTTTTTTCTTTTTCAGTATCCATAAAGGTTCATTATATTTTCATCCTTTACTACATTTTTTGCTTCTGATAAGCATCAAAATATAGCCAGAGCTATCTCTGCAATTTCTGAAAAGCAGTTTCAAGTGACGCCAGGACTCAAAGAAGCTTGGCGGCTGGCTGGTACAAGACACATCAGCTCTGAACTGTGTCTTTACATATGGATAACTGGAAACAGGATGAGGAGATGGTGAGGTGGGTGAGAGGTAGCCAGGTGCTTCTGCCACATCAGGAAGCCTTCCTATGTCCAGCAGGAGCTGCACGGCTTCTGCTCTCTTCTCTGTGGCATTATTAAAGACCAATTATATTCCCGAACATTTGCCTTTAAAATGTCACTGTCAGCATGTGAGGCGTTAAGACCGATGGCTCCGTTCTGCACCGTTTTCTCCCTGCTTATCAATACTTGTACATGATCCTTACTTTCTAAAGTTTTCTAGCTCCATCTCGGGCATCTGCGAATGTGAACTGTGAATGTGCCTTTGGGGTTAAGTCTTACATATCTTAATCAAAATATAAGACTTGAGGAACCATTTTCTACACACACGTAAGCTTTCATAAAATTATCATAAGCCATATTTAATTACCCATTAAGTAAAAGAGGATTTGATACCAACTGATAGCAATGCAATTAAAAGGCAGTGTGGAGGCAAATTCTTTTAGGGGCTGCCCTGTTGAGTGTTTTTTAAAATTTTTCTGTCCTAGCATGTTGTGGTTTTGCATGTCTGTGCTCATATAAAATTAGAGTGTCTTATTTATTTTTTAAAAATCTAGACTTATAAAGAAGAACTTCATACTAATAGAAAACATTGTTTCTGAAAAATGCTATTTCTTGTCTAATATACACTCACTCTCCAGAGACATCGTTTCATAGTGCTTGGAAACATTCAGACTTGTTTGCAAGAATTTGGAGGCTAGTGAGTGGGATTCGGGATGCAGGCTAGGTGTGAAGAATGGCTTGCAGAAGGCGAGTGTTGACAATAGATAGATGGTCATTTGCAGCTGGCTGAAATTATCCAGACTCGAGATGATGGGGTGGGGTGGTATGGGGTCCTGGGTTGGGTTACATTCTGGAAATGGAACCATTCTTTGGTCTGTTCTTTGCATGTGGGTCCTGAGCCTGGATTTCTGCACAGAAAATAGGAACAGGTTGGGAAGAGAAGGGAATGAGAAACTGCAGACCACCATTAAGACATCCAGGTGTGGGCATGCAGGGCCTGATATGAGGGTTGGCGGTGAGAAGCTGAAAGCTGAGGTTCCTCTGCACAGAGATTGTCACGTGGAGTGGGCCAATTAGGAAGACTCGGAGAAACCACGAAGGAGATGGCCGGGTTGCAAGTAGCTAAGCGACTGTCTAGGATACCATGGCAGGACACCTTGAAGCAAGGGAAGTCAGAGCTGGGGTGAGGGGCACTAAGAAGAGCCATTCAAGATTGAAAGAGACCTCCACCACAGGCAGTGTGGGAAAAGTAGATCTAAATAGGCATTCATGGAGCGTGGCTTTTGTAGCCTGAAGGTCAGCCGTGACCTTGACAAAGATCAGCTGGTATGAGGAGAGGAGGATGTTAACTAGAGGCAGCAAGAGAATCCTGGGCCTTCCCCGGGCTCTACTGTGAAGAAAAGCCAAGAAGCAGCGAAGAGGAAGGATATGGAAGGCACAGAAAGATCCTGGGTTTGCCGTGGACTCGGCCTCTAAGAAAACACGGGAAGCATGAACCCAAAGGGGCAGAAACGGTTTAGAGGGGTTACATGAAAAGGAAAAGCTTTTTTTTTTTAACTTAACATGTGTATGAGAGAGACAGAGGACAGAGAGAATTGGAGACAGAGAGAACGAGATGTTGAGGTGGGGGGCAGTGTGCACACTGTGGTGCATGTGTGAAGGCCCAAGCTGTATGTAGTTTCCAGAGAGGTCACTTTTAGAATAAAAAGTGCAAAATCACATCTCAACTCACATGACATGCTCTTTAGCAAAGAGAGAAAAAAATGACAGTGCAAAGGAAAGGGGCTATTGACAGAAAGAGGCTACGGGCGGAGCCTGGACAGAGAGAAAGAGACAGAGAGAGAGAGAGAGAGAGAGAGAGAGAGAGAGAGAGAGATTGTGGGCGGAGCCTGGACAGAGAGAGACTTGGGCAGAGACTGGAGAGAGAGAGACAGACAGACAGACAGACAGAGAGACAGAGAGAGAGAGAGAGAGAGAGAGAGAGAGAGAGAGAGAGAGAGAGAGAGAGAGAGAGACTGTGGGCGGAGCCTGGAGAGAGAGAGAGAGAGAGAGAGACTGTGGGCGGAGACTAGAGAGAGAGATTGTCGGCGGAGCCTGGACTCTCACAGAGTAAGAGTAAGAAGAGAGGAGGCCAGCTTCAAAGAGACTACTCTTGAGTATGAGGGAGGGCAAGGACAAACCTAGGTAAGACGGTAGATGTGGGACAGGAAAAGGAAGGAAGGCTGGCTCGCAAAAACACTCTTAAAACAACTGTTGAAGCAAATTGGCAAGTGTCCATAAAAATGATGGTCTGGTTTGGGAATTTCCATAAACTGCTCAATCTGCTGTTTGTGGTATTATTCATGGTTATGATGAACAATACATACGAGGGGGTAAAGATTACGCCCTTGAACCCAAGCCAAAAAGTGCAAAAGGAGATTTCACACCAGATGTCAGAAGCAAAAACTCCAGTTGCCCTCATAGCTACATAACAATCTATCTGCTGCCAAAACCATTCTTAAATGTGCTTTGTTAGGGTATTTTCAAGACAAGGCAAGCACAGTATGCTAAATTTTAACGTCAACTAAAACAAATGCAAACATCCTCTACAAAATATAAATTATATTGGACAGAAAAGGTATGGCCTTTAAGTACAAATAATTAATTAACAGTTACATAGCTAGTTTTTGTTTTTCATGGACATACCTAGACCTTGTGTTGTCTTGGTTTTAAGACTGGGTCTATGCTAGAATCCTTTCATCAGTTGATACCATGTACTTGCATTCAAATTTTGTACAGCAAAGGAAGAGATGGAAAGCAGACTAGACAAAAATTTTAGTAAAACAATTTAAATGGATTGCTTGGTCACTAAATAGGAAAATGCTGTGGTTGCCTCTCACCCCCAAATCTTTGTCAACCCAGCACCGGACAAAGCCACTGGTGAGTGACTTCTCCGCTTGAGTCGTTTTTCTTTTTCAACCATGGACAGCGTATCAGCTCTTTCTTAAATGTGCTTTGTTAGGGTATTTTCAAGACATAAAAGGCCTTGCAAAAACGCAAAGCAGAGCTGTGTGGAGTAGGTAGTTGGTATGCCTGTCGTCCGGGCTTTCGGGAGGCTGAGGCAGGAAGATCGAATGCTCAAGGGCAGCCTGGCTCAAAACAGGAAAAGGGAAAAAAGCATAGGAGAAGGAAAGCCGTCTGTCAACGCTTTGTCGTTGTCATTGCCTGACAGCCCTAAGAGGACAAGTTCATCACAAGTCCATTACCAACGTAAACCAAGGGAGCAGGAACTGCAGTTTCCCCTTGCTCAGTGAGGGTGGATCAGCGGGGTCTCCACAGCTATCCTGAACTCAGTTAGCATCTAAGAAGAAGGTGGACAGGGAGTCAGGAGGTAGACGTTCCACACCATTTAAATATTACATTTACCAAGTGTCCTTGAATAGGACAAGTCCCCACAGTGGGGCCCCTGAGTGTGTCCAGGTCAAAGCTGGAGTAGGTGTGGGATCCCAAACAACAGGTTGAGTCTTGTGCAATTAATTTACCTTCTACTTTTGAGACAGTAAGTGAATGTAGCCCCAGCTAGCCTCAAATCACTGTGTAGCCTAGGCTAGCCTCAAACACGGGATCCTTCTGCTTCCTCCTCCCCTGTCCTGAGATTTCAGGCCTGGGCATTCCATCAGGCTTACACTATATACTTTTTTGAAAAAGAGGTACTAGGGACCCAAACCCAGGACTTCACAAATGACAGCTTGGCACTTTAGCGCTGAGCCGCTATTTTTGTTGTTGTTTTGTTTTGTTTTGTTTTGTTTTGTTTTTGTGGAGTGGAGGTGGGGTAAGAAGCTTGTGATTAATTAATCTGAAGCCTACTATGTAAGCCAGCGGCAGTGAGCTGTTCCACCGAAACCCAGTTAGTTACACTAGAATTCTCCAGCCTCCACAGCACAGCCTCGAGTCTCCCAACCTCAACTGGCCAGGGAGTGGGCGTGGCTGCTTGCGCTCCTTGAAGCGCAGCTGTGGAAGCGGTTTCCATCCCGCAGAAAAATGTCACAGACTATCCGTTAATCTCCAGTGTGACACATTATTTTGTGTCAGTGTCACCCAGGACAGTGAGCGTGAGATGCCAGCGGACAGGCTGATTAGAATATCATGCTACTGAGGAAACATTCTAGTGCTCACAGCAAAACGCTAGCCCACACTCTAGTTCAAAGCAGTGGGAATCCTTTCCCCAAGCAGCTATCCCATCCTCTTTGAACAGATGCAGCCAGGCGACTGTTTTCAAAGAAACTGAAGAGGGGCTGGTGGTGTAGCTTGGTGGCACTCACTTGCCTAGCATGCTCAAGTTTTGCATGTCAAAACCTCAGGACTTGGTGTCACGAAGGGTGAGAACTGTCACTTTCCTCAGCAAACCGAGATGCTTAAAGATTTTTATGTATGGCCTGAAAAAATGCTCTCATCTCAGCTATGGTCAGAGGTGAAGGATAAACAGAAAACACTCTGTTGAGATACCCTCAGGGACAGGCTGTCCCTGTGCTGGATGGGAGAGAATAGATAGACGCCTTGCAGGACCCACAACAATGAGGGACTATAGGCCTGGGCTGCCTCCATGCTGTCAAGGAAATTGAGGCGTAGTCAGTGAGGGACATCCCTGCATTCTCACTGGGAAGGAAACAGTAGCAGGAGCTGGCTGCAGGAGGGCATCACACCAGGGCCACTGTACTCAAACCCCAGGCAGACCAAGTGCTCGCCCTGTGACTCTGAGACCGTTACTTCATTCTTCTCCTATAATTTCTCAATAGTGCAGTTTACCAAGAGGGGATCGTGCCAGCTACTCCCGGTGGCTGTGTCAGGGTTAAATATAGTGACACCGGGGAGGCAGCCAGCTCGGGAGAGATACACCTTTACAATGAGTGTCCTCACTCTGTGAGAGAGAATATTAGGTAGAGTCGGATATACAGTGTCCTCTGATTCCAGCTCAGTCTGTGGCCCTCATCCTCTTCCCATGTCGTCCATCCTGGAGGTCCTGGTGGTCTAAGGAGATACCAGTTCACTGTCAACTCTTCCTCTGATCCATAGGGAGTTAACAGACCCCAGAGCTGTCCCACCCTGCCTTAGATGGCATTCACGAGCAGTCTCTTTTGTCCCATGGCAAGAGCGGATGTCCCCTAAACCTCACCAACACTCCTAAGGGACCTCGCCCCTAAGTATCACAATGAAGACAAGCAAAAGAACTCTGACCTCTGACCTCTGGCCATCTCAGGAGACAGATTTCATGAGGAGAGCGCTCCAAGTACCATGGTTGACTGTCATCAGCTGCCTCAGGTCCTACCCTGCTACATTATTTTGACATTTTTATTTTTTCCTTTCTCTTAATTTCTTTGTTTGGGGAAGTGATTTGTTTTGTTTGTTTTTTTGTTTGAGATAGAGTCTCTTATAGCCCAGGCTGGCCTCAGACTCAATATGTATCAAAAGATGACCTTGAACTTCTGATTTCCTGCTTCTCTCCCCTGAGTTTGGAGATTATGGGTGGTGCTGCGATGCTGGTTTTTAGAATGCTGGGGTTTGTGCCCAGAACCTCAAGTATGCTAAACAAGCACACTACCAGCTGAGCTTTGAACCAGGTCCTTCACTTAGGTTTTCACAAATTACCAGTCGGTCCTAATTTCTGCCCACCTCTGTCCCGCTGTCTGACCCTGGGGTTTCTGAAGCTGCCTGGAACTAACCAGGCCTTGCTGGATCAGGGTGTGGGTTGTTAATTAATCTTATTTTTTAATTAAAACATTCACAACATTTTAGTTAAATATTTTAATTAAAATAATGTTCCGGAGGCTGGAGAGATGACTCAGCAGTTAAGAGCACTGGCGGCTCCTCCAGAGGTCCTGAGTTCAATTCCCAGCAACCACATGGTGGCTCACCACCATCTGTAATGGGATCTGATGCCCTCTTCTCGTGTGTCTGAAGATAGCTACAGTTTAGTCCTACAAATAAAATAAATAAAAAAAATAATGTTCCATTTGGTAAAAAAGTGTCTGTCCATGTTTTTACCCAAAATTTCACAAGTGCTGACTAACTCACCCTAGGATTCCCCATGTGTCCAGTAAAAGGCGGATGCTCTCCTGACCCTCGGCCTGAGTCAGGGAGATAACCCCCCGTACTTCACATTTTGAATGACAGGTTCTTTGTGAGTCAAGTTGTCAGCATTCAAAATGTTTGTAATAAAATATTTTGACTGCCCTGGAGTATACACTCTGGTCTTTTAAAAAGTTCTAGAAAAGTTCCTTCTAAAATGGAGCAAGACTCTGGGGGCAGAGGCAAAGGGCTCTTGAGTTTGAGGCTAATCTGGACACTGTCTCAACAAAATAATAATAATAAAATAATAAATGAACAAGTTTTCTCTAAATTTGCACCTATGATTTTTGGTTTGGTTTGGTTTGGGTTTGGGTTTGGGTTTGGTTTGGTTT
>JADRCC010573033.1:0-11015 GCA_019843855.1 Hylomyscus alleni | reverse complement strand
AATACCCATGCAAGGAGTTATAGAGACTAACTGTGGAGCAGAGACTGAAGGAAGGGCACTTCAGCCTGATATAGCTGTCTCCTGAGAGGCTCTGACAGTACCTGACTAATACAGAAGTAGAGACTCACAACCATCCATTGAACTGAGTACAGAGTTCCCAATGAAGGAGTTAGAGAAAGAACTAATGGAGTTGAAGAGTTTGCAGCCTCTTGGGACAAACAACAATATGGACTAATCAATGCCTTCAGAGCTCCCAAGGACTCAAACACCAACCAAGGACTATACATGGTGGAACTGATTGTTCTGGCAGCATGTGTATAGTAGAGGATTGCAAAGTCAGTCATCAAGGAGAGGAGAGGCCCTTGGCCCCGTGAAGGTTCTATGCCCCAGTGTAGGGGAATGACAGGGCTGATAAGTGGGAGATTGTGGGGTGGCAGGCATGGGGAGGGGAAGGCAACAGGGGTTTGTTCTTGTTGTTTTTGTTTGTTCATTTGTTTGTTTTTTGGAGGTGAAAATGAGAAAGGAGCAATCATATGACATGTAAATAAAGAAAATATCTAAAAAAAGTAAGTACAACTAATGTTACATTTTGAACCCTTTAAGCATACATGTCCTCACCCATATGAAGAATACACATGTATACTTTTGGCCATATTCAAACAAGAGAAGAGGAGAAGGAAAAATGAGCTCTTGTGTGTATGAATTAAATGTTAGTAGAGATCTTGTTGAAGGTAGAAATAATTTTAGGTTTAATATGCAAAGATTAAGTATGCATTATTTAAAGTAAGGAGAATAGGCTTTTGCTTTTGGTCCAGAGAAATTTGTATTCATTATCTATTTACAGACTGCAGAAGATATACACTAGCCAGGAATTCATAGTGGAGCTAGGATTCTACATGCAGATCCAGTTTCTCATGCTAATATTACTATGTACATGTAGCATAAACACACTGTAGAAAATAAGGGAAAGATGGATATGCTGTTTTACTTATTTAAACAGTTAATGTATGTAAATATCTGCAGGAAAAAATGTCACCTATAATCATGTTGAAACTTACATGAAGAATTTATTTTTTTTTCTTGTCAGTCTTCAGTTAACACTTATTGTTTTATATGGCAGTTGTAACATGCATTGCAGCACTATATACTGCACTATTGAGATGTTTCAAAAGCACTTTTGCTATTATAATTTATTCATTATTAAATAGGTATTTAATCAGTAAGAACCAACGTAATATAACTACAATTTTTTTCTTTTCCCCTTCTTCTACATTTTTCTCTATTTCAGGCTCTCCTCCACTCAAATCCTTCACAGGATCTCTTTTCTCTTCCAAAGTATCCTCAGTGAATAGCCAAGCTTGAGAAAACCATCACAAGGGTTAAGGTATTCATCAAGATTTCAAAAACAAGCAAAGAAACAAGAAAAACCAAGGAATAATTTCAGACTAGCACTAACTAAGATCATAGAAGGGCTTAATGATTATATTGAGAAGTATTCCATAGCATATAAAGGAATCCAACATTACTAAAAAAAAATCACTTTAATATGATTTAAAATGGGATTCTCTTAAATGGAAGATATACAGACACAACGGGAAAACATGATACCAGATACAGGGCTATAATGATGTGTTTTTTAACAGTTTCTCCTGCACACACTAATTTATCCATATTTTTGAAGGCTCTTCAGTATCCTTACATAAGGTCTAACTATGTAGTATTCAAGAATATCAAGGCTGGTATTACCTTCTTGTCCTATTGGATTAACTACCAAGGCAATTTAGTAATTGCAGGCAGAAATTGCCAGAGGGGATATAAATGATGAAGGTCCATTATATATGTATGAGAATGACAAAATGAAATCTAAATCTATTATTGTGTACAGTGAATTTAATTTTTTAAACAGCATATTCATTTGGGTCAAACATAAGTGATCATAAAATATGAAACAATGTTTCAGGATGCCAATTAAAACCAATCAGGAAGGAAAGATAGAAAGGAGAATTGAGAAGAAGAAAAGATATACGTGTGAATAAAAGAATCAGAAAATCTGGCTTAGTAAAAGTAGCTAAATGAGCTACTTGTACTTTTGCTCTGAGTGCAGTTTTCTAAAGGAAAATGTAACAAAACCAATAAAATTATATGTGTACCTTACTTAAATCAAGAATGTATGTTAGGCAAATATCAGGAGAACTGATACTTATTTTTACTATAATTTTGCCATGAGAAAAAATAAAATTATTCTATATATATAAGTATTAAATGTAGTGTATATACTGAATGAAAGATTTGAAAAGCATTCAATTCTATGCTCTGTAGTATCAGATAATAATGTTTATGCTTGTATTTTCTGATAAGATCAATTTGACATACTGAACTTTAAACTCAGATTTTAAAGTTTGAATGGAAACTGAATATTACATAATTTAAGGACCTGAGGAGTGAGACAGGGAGAGATTGTCTTTCATTCTTGGTGGTCAAGACTATCGTTCTTGATTATCTACATAACTGTATTGAAAGATAATAGAAGGTCAGCAAAGAAGAATTCAGGGGATATCAGCAAGGCTTTTCTAGATAAGATTAACTCAGAAAACTCCACCCTGAATCTGCTTACACTTGAGTAGGCTGAATATGAATAGGATGACTCTGATAACTGAGGAAATGACTGAAGCTCTCTAGTGCAGAATTCTATCTTATTACTGGACAATGTGAGGGGAAAATCATCAGCTACTTCTTCCTGTCATCATGATATGCTGTTAAACTGTAGACACCAAACATGGCACCCAATGATACTGAACTACAACCTCTGGTACTATTTGTCCAATATAAACTTACCCTCCATTTATGTTGTCTTCTCAACTGTCTATCAGAGATTAAAAGTTCAACAAATGTGGTGTAATTTAAGTTCTTTGAACAACAATTAATCTAAAAGTTCACTGTCTTAGACATTCTTCTATTGGCTATGAGGAGACATCAAGATCAACTTTTATTTTGAAGACAAATAAACAGACAACAAAAACATTTACTTGGATGTTTGCTTATAGTTTTAGAGGATTAGTCCCATGGTCATCATGGCAGAAAGCAGATATCCCTGGCATGGAAACAGTAGCTGAGAACTTTACATCGTGTTCTGCAGGCAAAAGTCTCAGAGAGAAAGAAATACAGTTTGACCATCTAGCTCAATGTCCTCTCTCTCCATTTATTCCAAGCCATGATCTACTGAACCTTTCAACTAGCATCCGAACTAAATGCTTCTGTCTTTAAGTATTTTCTCTCTGGTATTTTTTTTTACAACAAATGGAAAAATAACCAATTACCCTATTGTAGAAGTTTGAGTGAAAATATTTTCCAAATGCTGATGTCTTAGTGCTTAGTAAGTGACTCTGCTTGGAGGGATTGAGAGATGTGCCCATATTGAAAGAAATATGTCACTGCGTGTGGCCTTTGAGAGCTTAAATATTCAAGCCATTTTCAGCTTACTGTCTCTAATTTAAACATGTGGTTCAAGGTATGAGATTTCAGCTTGGTTCTCCAGCTGGCATGATTGCATCCGGCTGCCATGTCTCCTCACCATACTAACAATTGATTATTGTCCTTTTGGAATCATAAACCAAAACCAAACCAAAGTAAACCAAACAATCAGAAATAAACAAACAAACAAATCCTTTTTTTCTATAAATTACCTTCGTCATGGGGTTTTATAATTGCAACAGAAAAATAGTTAATACATCTGCTAACCATGGCTGGGTCTACTAATGATATATGGAATACATTAGAATAGTTGACAACTGTGTAGTGAAATTGATCAAGGGACAAAGGCTTTTAAATCAACTTTAAAAAGTCATCAAATGGTGCTTTGTATAACTTCTCTTATACTCTCACATTGTCACAGCCTTCAAGAATTACAAAGAAATGCTGATGCCTGGACAGTTTTTCCTTCTAAACTTAGCTGTCATTTAAAAATATGGAACTGGAGAGATGTTTTTAATTGTAAATACAGACCTTTCCAATAAACTGTATATTTAATCATTCATTTCTTAGGATTGAAATTTTTCTTTCATGTGCTAAAATAGAAAATACAATCATTTTTCCTACTAAAAACTATCAGTTACTAAACACAAACATCTCCAAACATATGATAAACTTATGTATACCACAAAACAAGCAAAATATGCATCCTGAATATGATGTTATTACTTTAATTTGGCTGTGGCCTTTCACTTACTGATCCAATTGGCATATTTTAATCTTGTCTATTTCCACACAGCAATAATTATCTGTGGAGATCAAGCTCAAATATCATATTTTTCTACCTCTCCTTAAGATTTCAGTGTGTGATTACAATTATGTTGTGGTCCTTTTTTGTTTTGGATATATTATAAAATCAGCATTGTCTGTTTATATAGTCAGTCACTTCTAGACATGAACTTTCTTTTCAACTTTCTAATCTTATTCAATTTTCAATAATGTTGTTTGAATATGATTCTAGAAACAGTACTTTCATACCTGCTTGTAATTCTTTAAGGGATATACCCAGAAATAGAATGACTTTAGTAATTATAATTAAGATGGTAGTTCTGAGTTATTGAGACACTACCATGCTTTCTTATCGTAGTAACAGAATCATTTTACATTTAAGGTAGAAATACTCTGATGTTCTTGATGTCTTCCCTGATGTTGTCTATTTGGTTTATTTTTCAATTAGTAGCCTTCTAATAAAGGGTGAGTAAGCATTTTAATTGCTTACATAATGATTTATACTATAATAATTGGGAATCTACTACATAAGACTCACTGGTTCAGCAGCTATCTTTAAAAAAGGACAGGCATAACAACATTGGTTAAAGAGACAGTCATAGAAAAATAAAGTAAGTGTGATCAGCTAGCAAATCCTCTCAGTGTATGGTGAATCCACAACATACAGGTAACTTTGGCAAGAGTTTCCTGTTCTGACTGATTATTATAGGTGATGTGACCAAATCCATATTTTTATAAAATGAATCTTATCCAGAAAATCAACTAACGATAGGTCCTTGGACATGTTCTAGTCAGAATACATAGTTTTTGAAAGGTCCTGAAGCAGAGGACAGAAAATCATCAGCTCATTAAATGTCTTAATTATCAGAGATTGACTTCTGAAATAATGATGAGAGACAGAAGCTGACAAGTGAACAGAGCTAGGCTCTGCAAAAATAAAATATTACGTGCAATTTCCCCTAAACGATATATTGAATATCAAACCATTAATCCTCAGCTATGACCTTATATGAAAATAATGTTGTAGTTGTACTTAGTGATAATGAAGTCCTAGAGAGTAGAGTACACCCTTAGTATAATGTTGATGTCCTTAAAGAAGATAGTGATATGAAGTGAGAGACAACAAGAATGCCCACATGAGAATGGAGTGATTAATATATCTGCCGATAATTATAAAGATCATCAGCAAACTACCAGAGTTAGAAAGAAGAAAGAGTATGATCCTACTGATATCATGAGAAAATAAAATTTTGTTCTTTGTACTATTTAGTTTGTAATGCTTCGTTGTAGATGCCCTAGGAAACAAATTTCCAATGTTAAAAATACTGTTTTTTTTTCTTTCTAAAGTAAACAATTGGCCAATAAGTAACAGATTAGAGGACAGAGAGAAATTTGTGACACTACAAAAGCCAGAAAGGTCACTTTTTTCTTTTCCTTTTATTATTATAGTTTTACTTATCTTATGTATATGTGTACATATATGGTTGATATTCATCTTGTGGTAGACAATTCTGTCCTTGATGAAAGTCTTCGGTACCAAACTCTGGTCATCAGTTTTAGTAGCATCTGTCTTTACCTGAGCAATCTCACTGGGTCAAAGGAGATAATTCAAGTTGCACTGAATAGTAAGGGAAAATATTTATAGTAGTCACATGGAATAGACATAAAATATTTAGCCAACAAAATACAAACAAAAGCTAATAATCATAACAATAATATCCCAAATATAATAACAACAATAATAGTGATAGTAAAATTAAAGTGGATATGTACAGACTGTTCCTTCCTTTTTTACAGAGAAAAGCTCTAAATACAACATACCTCTGATATGATTATTGCTATTTATGTTGAGTGTTATAATGATAATTTGTACTGAAGAAGATCCAAGAAAAGGTCAAGGTTAAATGTTGGAAATAGGATACTAGTTGAAGTAGTTATTCAACACAGTAACTTTCTGATATTGGCCCCATGAGGTAGGAGCACACAACAAAGAAAATGTTTACATGAAGAAATAGAATTTTTAGACTTTAGAAGATCAAGTAAATAGAAATGAACTGAGGTTTTCACAAAAGCAACTGAAATTAGGAGCAGGTGTTCACCTGTGAAGAAGGACATTGAGTCTTTTCTATCAGGGACATAAAATTACATCATGCCTGCATCCCTGGGTGACATTGGCCATTTCCTCTGCTTTCTGTCTCCATCCTGATTCATCCAGTTCATAAGTGATGTGCAGCTGCATGCCCTCCCCTGTCTTCCAGGAACACATCTGGAAATGAGCACCACTTAGCCCTGCAGCAGAGACAAAGGTATTGCTTCTTTAACAGTCTGTCTCTTTGGAAACCATCTCCAGACCTACTTCAAAAGCCAGACTGTGCTGACCCTGACATGATGTAGCTTGTGTGCTTATTTCTAATGGTAAAAGAAATATAAAGGAGATATGATCAACACCAAAAGAGGATGGAATAAGAGACGTTGAGGTGACTTTACTGAGAGATGTTTAGACTGAAAGAAATAGGGACATTTTTTCAGAATTGTGTAGGTGTATATAATTAACCTAATTGTCCCACTGTTTCTTTCTCTGTGTCTGTCTCTTCCTCTTGTATCTCTGTCTCTGTCTCTCTGTCTCTGATTCTTTCTCTGTCTCTCTCTCCCATACCAAGTCTCTTTGTGTGAGAGTGTGTGTGTGTGTGTGTGTGTGTGTGTGTGTGTGTGTGTGTGTGTATGTGTGTCTGCATCATGGTTTTATGTGGAAACTCAGGAAAATGGAGCATCATACCAACATGTGTGATAATAAGAATACACTTTCTGCTGTGTATTTTACAATATACACATTTACAATACAAAGATTTGCAACATATTATAAAATCAGAATACCTGCTGCTTTTACAATATATAGATATTGGTGCTGGGGAAGGCATAGGCACCATTTGTTTTTATAAGCTGAATTAAATAAAAAAACAGAGACATAAAATAAACATTAAGCAATGCCTCTGAATTTAGAACCTAAAGTTCATTAGACAATTCTGCTGTCCTGAACTAACTTTCCCAGGGCTTTTTCAGCTCTCTGTGGACTAAGGTGTTTCAGGCAGACATCTGCACATATTATGACTTTCTTTTAAGTGTTGGTCCATTCTGGTATTCAATAACTACTTATCTTCAATTTTGCTGTAAATGGTACCTATTCCAGCCCAATATCTGAAGCATGAGAAATAAGATAAATGATAGATAGGACAGAAATATATGCATTTTTTTCTGTTTTTGTTTGATTTTTGTTTTTGTCTTGCCTTACTTTAGATTTTCTGCATAGATCACAAGTGTTATGTCAGTAGAATGGTAGAGAACAAAGTGATTCTTTGAGAAAACAACCAAGAAGCAAGAAACATCTTTAGGAGGACCATTGAAATCTATCACAAAAGTTATTCCTGTAAATCATAATAATAACCCTTTGGTCATATTAGAAGAACTCTATGAACAATTTATATCATTATTTAAATCACACCACTAGAAATTTAGAGCTCTATGATGATATTATTGTTTGGTGTTTCTATTTAGTGATTGGTGATTAAGATTTAGAGGAATGAAGGGACAGACTCAGGAAAATGGTACAGACTCAGGAAAATTGGACTGTAAAGCAATAATTGTTTATACAGAGTTAGACAGAGTTAGACTGTGGGCCATTCCCACACTCTAACATTCATCCCAGGGTACATTGAATATCTTTCTAACACTCTTTATAATAGTGTATATGTTTCATGTTCAATATCCATATACAGCAATAAATGTCAATGCATTACTCGATGGAACCACTGAAAATATATGTTAGAGATTGGTAAGATACACAGTCTTTGATATTACTACTTCACTCTGATATTATAACAAGAAAACATTCACAATGAACCAACCAAAAAGACCAGTGGTATACAAACAGTTTATAAAATGCTTGTGATGGATCACATTTGAATAATGGTGTACTGACCCTATGTCTAGAAAAACAATGGCATATGTTCATTATTAATCTTTTGGTATTCACTTGGCCATGGTATGCATTAGATATAAAATTATTATAGGTTTAGATAATTCAGTTATTCAGTAAGGAGTCATATGTACTAAGCTATTCTTACTCTTCAGATTAGGGATAGCTGCAATTTGGAATGACTGATTCTTAAATGCAAAAGTAGACCCACAATATGACCAGACTGGAGAGTGAAGAATAAAGAATCACTGTTCACAGATGTATCTCAGAAGCTGGATAGAGTGAAGCCAGGCTATTTGGTTGCATACCCATGAAAATGTAAAGATAGGTCACCTAGGTAAGCCAGCTGAAGAAATTTAATGCAAATAATGATCTATATGTTTAATTGGACATTTTACATAGATTTCTCTCCATTAAAATGTGACTACGTATGTCACAAGCTGACATGATTCTCACTGTATTAAAATTGAGATTGCATTCCTGCCTAAGCTTTAGAAGAATATCTATTTGTTGCTTGCGCATGGTCTTCATCTTCAGCACTCCAATATTGCATCATGTTGACCACACTCCAGTTGTTGCATTGCTGATTTAGCTGTCAGAAAATATTCTCTACTTTTTAGCATCCAAGTGAGAGGATTGCATTGACCCAGATAAGACCATTGTATTCAATTAAAGTTGTGATTTAAAAGGTTTCTATACATATATAATTACTTAAAAATCATACTTTCTTAAGAGGGATGATATTATAAATCATGAGTTTGGGGCATTTTTTTCTTTGCCATGTGTAAGTTCTAATCTAGAGAATGGCATTAATTCCATCATTTTTTTCTCAAGAGAGTGCCTTTCCACTTTCTGTGCTAGCAACACAAAGTAGATATAACATTAAGGCACAGAAAATAGTGGATAAAAGAAAAAATAACAGTTGGAAATAGACTCTTCAGTAAATTGAACGTCCTGGGATTAGAGGTCTGAGCATATGTGCCTGCTTATTTTAAGGCTCCACAGCTACAGATCATAAAATGCAAATAAATACATTTATTAACAATCCGATAAACATGATGGGGGCTGGTCTAATTGAATTTCATCAATAGATATAAGAGCATTTGCCCAGTATGATTGTACATGCATATAATCCTAGCGCTCAGGAGGCTGTGAAAAGACAGTGGTTACATAATAAATACTAAGCCAGTCATACTTTTATAACAAGACCATGTGTCAAAAATTAGATGAACTATATGAAGAAATGCATACATGGATTTCATAAAAATACCTCAAACCAGAAAGGAGCACATAATGAGAGTCCAGTTTCTTGTATCATCACATAAGGACCTGAGTTTACTTAAAAGTCCTGGGACACTGTGGGAAAAAGGGAATCAGGATACTGTTTGGAATTTAATTCTTGAGCAAACTAAAATATTTTGATCTCAGAAAACTATTTTAATGCCGAGGTCAAGGTTGAAGTAAAAGGCAAAATGATAAGTTAGTGGCATTTATGAGGTGTGATGTCAAAGAGGTAAGGACCTCAGAGGAGTGTTTGATTATCTTCCCTGCTTTTCCGATATCCAGGGGTTGGGCAATTGAGACATATTTTCTCTGGGTATGGATGGTACTTACTGGGGCTCTGGGATGATTTTTATGATCAAGCTTACCAAAACCTCCTATCTCCCACCTGGAATTCCATGGGTCTTGTATGTAGAAAAAAAAGGATTGTCTTGTGGTGTTGATAGAAGAAATGATTGATCTGTGATCCCAGCATATGTATTTGACAAGATCAATATGGGCAGCCCCCTTATTCATCTGGCCATTTTCTACAATAATCTTTTGTCTGGTCAAAGAGAAAGCAAGTAGAGAGATCATAATACTTAGATGGGATTACAGATACTGGGATGATAGCAATTTGGATTGGTTCCTGGCATCCAGCTATGGAGCAGTTTCCTGACCCTATTTGGAAAGACTCTTATTTTTGGGGGTTTCTTGAACCTCGAATCTCTAGATATAAGGGCTACTCATGATAGAAATGAACAGCAGGGGGAGGATAAGAAACCCATGTCTAATCCAGTAAGGTTGAGCTCAGCTGCCAGAGTCGAGTCTCATATTCTAGGATTGGGGACAAGGTGGGCTGTCTCCTTGTCCTCTGGAGCTTAACAGAGCATGATCCTGTTAAGATTGATGTGTATGAAGAAGAGCCATTTTTATGTGGAGGAATGAAAGGTTTGAGGTGAGACAGATGAACCCAATGAGATAGTCCCTTTAGCAGCTGTAGGGGTCACAAGAATTACTTTAAAAGGGCCCTGCCATTTGAGAGAGAGAGGTGAGGGTCAATGACCTGGAAGGGAGAGAAGTATTTAGTCTCCAATGTTGATAGGAAGTGGACAGGAGACAGTGTATGACTGAGGTAGATTGTAGTTAGCAAAGTTCCATAGGAGAGAATGCAGTTGGCAAAGTAATGGGGTAAGTAGATGGTCTGTGAGGGGAGAGCATTTAGGTGAAAGACCAGAGTTAGGATTGGACATCCATATGTGAGTTCAAAGGGAGAGATGAGGAGAGGTCGCTTTGGGAGAGCTCATAACCTGAAAAGAGCCAGAGGTAGGAGTTTTACCCAATCAAGGTGAAGTTCCTGTGACAGCTTAACAAAGAGTGGTTTTTAAAGAGTGATTAGTTCTACCTTACCAGAAGATTGAGGGTGGTAAGGAATGTGAAAATTCCAGGGGATGTCTAGGACCTTAGGATTTGAGAAACTTGGGAAGTAAATTCAGGATCATTATATGATTGGAGAGAGGCTGGG
>JADRCC010573032.1:0-12181 GCA_019843855.1 Hylomyscus alleni | reverse complement strand
CTATTATCTCCCTTCACCTGTAACGCACCTGCCACACAAGTACATTCTGTCTGAGCTTGTATAATGGCTGTCTCCCCATCATACAACAGATTTCTGGAGGGAGGGGGGCCTTGCCTGTCTTGTTTCACAGTTAATCCCAGCATCCTACGCTGTGTATGGCTCAGGGCAGGAGCACAACGAGCACTGACTGAATTCTTAGCCTCTCTACCTACATGACTTAGCATTTGGAACTGACCACGTGATCCAGGTTTTGCCTGACTCTTCCTGTGTTGACGTGATGATGCTCTCTGCCTTACATCTTAACACAAAATCGCCCAAACTTTCTTCTTTCTTTCTTTCTTTTTTTTTTTTTTTTTACATGAGAGCTCCTTTAAAATTAGAATGCACTGACACAGCACAGACAGGCAGTCCAGAGATAACAATGGAGATTTGGTTCATATTCATGCCAGAAAAATGGACTACACAACTGCAATCGTAAATAATTGAAATACGATCGATTTTCCTTCTTGAATTTTATGTGCGAGAGAAAAGCACTCCTACATACTCTGGAGATGCATAATTGTCACCATCAGCTTGACGAGGCTTAAGGTCACCAGGGAGACGGAGGCCAAGTGCGGGTCTTCTTCTTTCCCTGGTTTCTCTCTGTCTGTGACCAAACTGTTCATGGCGGACTCAACCCCTGTGAAGCTTTGAGGCAAAATAAATCTCTCCTCTCAGGTTGCTTCTGTTAGGGGACTTGGTCATGGAGATCAAAAAGTGGCCAATGTGCGGTCCACATGGGTGTCTGGGGATAGTGGGCTCAAGGATAGCCGGATCCAGGAGACAGTAGAGGACTGGAAGATGTACGCAAGGGAGAAGGAAGGGACATGCAGAGACATGGAAGTGATCCACTGTATGGAGCTATTATCTGTCTGTCTCCACCAGGAAACAAAATCTACCTTGCACACTGATGCCCCAGGAGTGGATTTCCCATTGTAGAAATTCGAAGAGCTGCCAAAAGACTATAGAGGAGTTAGCAAAAGACTATAAAGGAAGCTGCAGAGACAGGCAGCGCCCTGAGTGACCACAGGAAGTCTCACCTCAGTACAGAAACACATCCAAAAAAAGAGCATCGACTTCAAACGCCACCGCGTCAGGATAACTCCTCGAAGCAACAAAGGAGAGCAATCACTACAAAGCCGGGGGAGAAACAAGTCTCCCCTTCCCCTCCCCCCCCCATTCATGGAGGCTGCCTCCAGAGCCTTCTCAGTGCTGCTTCTACCCTCCAGAGCCTTCCCAGTGCTGCTTCTACACTCCAGAGCCTTCCCAGTGCTGCTTCTACACTCCAGAGCCTTCCCTATGCTGCAAATTACTGCCCCTTCACAACTCCTCCCAACCTCTAACCACTCTTTGAGTACCGTTAACAGAGGCACAAGCAAACAGCAGCGATGCCTTCAACCATCAATAAGATGCGATGAGGGGAAAGATCTAACATTTAAGGCTCAATATCTACTGTCCCCTTCATATAATCATCACAGCAAGAATGACACAGGCTGGAGAGATGGTTCAGTGGTTAAGAGCACCGACTGCTCTTCCAGAGGTTCTGAGAACACGGTGGCTCATAACCATCTGTAATTGGATCTAATGCCCTTTTCTGGTGTGTCTGAAGACAGCAATGGCGATGTATTCATTTACATAAAATAAATTAAAAAAAAAGAATGACACAAATGGAATATTTTAAAAGAAAGAATGAAATGTTTTACATGATCACATAAACATGACATGGATGACCTGGGGCCATAGCTGAGCAGCAGAGTGGCTGCCTCGCATGAACCACGCCTTGACTCTTTCAAAAAAGGGAAGAAATAAAGTAGGACATCAAAAATATTTAAAAAAATTACCAATAAAAACATTTTTGGTGGGTTTTTTTTTTTAACAGCTCTTAATTTGGAGAATGATACTATAGAGCCGAAATCAAAATGTGAAATGTTAAAAGATACTCTTTTAAAAATAGTTGATTTATGTGTGTGTGCTTTTGCATGCGTGTGTATGTCAGAGTTACAAGTGGTTGTGAGCGGCATGCAGGGGCTGGAAACTGAGCCCAATTTCTCCTTAAGAGCACTAAGTACTCAAAATCTCTGAGCCATCTCTCCAGCCCCTTCGATATAGTCTCTACTGTCTTTACATTGCATAGTAATGTGAAAAATCCCACATTGAAGAGACGTGCTCAGGGAAAGGAAGAATACAAATTGTGTGCTTTACAAGGTCTTCCTGCTCTTGACCTCAATTATTCCAGAGTAATTCCTTCTTTAACTTTGAACAGAGAACCCCAGGGTGTCCTACGAAAAAGAGCTTCCACCCTCTTGCTCATGAAGGTTATTTGTGGGACGTTTGCTTATTTGATTGTGACACAGTTCGAGAATCTCTCGTCATTTCTTTCTTTATTGGAAATGATCCTTTTTTTAAAAAAAAAAAAAGAAGTCACAGATCTGTCGAGAATAAGTTTGCATCATATAAATATTTAATATAAAAGAAGCATTAAGCTTTAATTTATGTTGAGATTGTAAGACAGGATGCAGAACATACAGACACAGCAGCCACTGAATAAATGACATGGATTAACCTGAAATCGATGGTGATGTTGCTTATGCAGCGCTGAGGAGGGTGGGCGCTGCCCGTTCTTAGATCAGGTAACAGCCTTCAAGGAACACCGCCTCCGTGAGCAGGGCATCCTAACGCCTAATATTTGGAGCCATTATAGAAGAGCATATTTCTCATTTCTCTTTCTATGAACGTCCAGATGAAGAGCATTCATTCATTCCTTCTGCTGCTGTGACAAAGCACCCTGACCAAAGCAATTACAGGAGCAAAGGTTTATTACAGTCTATCATGGTGAAGAAGCCACAGTAGAGGTGGGGAGGCACAGTAGAGGCGGGATCAGGAGGCAGACGGGCCACGGCAGAGTGTCCAGCTTCCTCTGGGCTTTCAGAAAGACTGAGCAACTCCATGTCCTTTGTACTTTCCCCAGCCCCTTCTCAAACTGGTTCCACCAAAGAGCCTCGCTACACTCTCCAGTTTCTACTTAGATAGCTTTACCAAACACACGCGGCAGCAGTTAGTTCTTACGGAGAATACGCAAGTTGCGGTCACCGTCAACTATCACTCCTCATCCTTGCAGTGTTCAGTGCTCTAGGCACCCCGGCATCTCTAACAGATGGTGACCCACTAATGCCTCTGGGGAGATTTGTCTCGGTCCTGGCTCTTTTCTTAAACAGATCTGATCACATCTTCTCGTCTTAGTTTCCTTTCCTGTTGCGGTGATAAAGCACTGACAAAGTAGCTTAAGGGAGAAGCGGTTTGCTTCAGCTCACAGTTCAGGGTTCGCTCCATCACAGTGGGAAAGTGGAGACCACGGAGGCGTAAAGCAGCAGGTCCGGAGACGTGCCCCTCTGCCACAGAGAGGGGTGAGTGCCCGCGGCTGCTCTGCTCCTTTCTCACTTACCTATGCCAGGCTAGGGAATGACGCTGCCCACAGTGGGCAGGTCTTTTCACGTCAGCTAACACAATCCAGAGAACACTGTGACAGGCAGGCATGTGGAGAGGATCATCTCTGAAGTCTAGCTTTTTGTCAATCTGACAATTGACACGGTTTGCTCTACTTCCTAAGCAGCGTGCTTCTCCTAACCTGGGATGTATAATATCATCATCCTCTATGGTTTCAACACATCGAAGCCAATCTATATAGTGGAGAAGCCCAGGAAACTCTCTATAAGGTCCTCCCAGTTAAATCCAAATACTCTTGTGAGATCTTAAGAAGGACAAAACTGAGAAATGGAGGCTCTAAGTACAGGTCGGTCCTTGTGCAGTAACCACCACTGCAGATTGGCTTCTCTTCACGCGGTGGGAACAGAGTACACTGACAGCCTCCTCAGGTCATGCCCTTGTACCACAAAAACCCACCTTGACCTGCTGAGGGAGTAGGATCCTTTAGTCACTCCCGAGATAAGCTAATGCCAGCATGGGGCTCTCTGATTTTGGGGAGACATGCTTCTGAGCACGGGAGGGTCCTCCTTCCCCTCTTTATACATCCAACATGGTGACGGGTAAGGAAAGTATGCCACCGAGGACTGAAGGGCAGCGTGGCTTAGACGAAGTGTTTCCCATCTCCTAAAGGACTGGCCCCTGGTATAGCATCAATGGAAGGCGGTGGAGCCTTTAAGAGGAGGGGTCTTGTGGGAGGAGGTCTAACTCATCAGGACAGGCCTTTGAAGGGGGGTTGTGGGACTCTGGGCCTTTTCTTCTCCTTATGTTTGCTCTATGGATATCGATGTAAGCCGTTCTGGTTTGTCACGCCTTCTTACAGTAGGTCCAAAGCAATGGGGCCACCCAGTTATACAGCAGCCAGTCATATAGCAGGACCTCCCTAATTATGAGCCAATGAAACTTTTATCTTGAGTCTTGTTACAGTGGCAGGAGACGGCCTAACTCAATGGGAGAGCTGTGGAGGTTGGGCGATTGCATTCATTTTCCTCATCAGCCCAGGCCTAATGTACATAGGGCCCACATCCCACTCATTTACGTTTCTGCCTGTGATAGTTCATCTCGCGTGTCAACCGGACAGGATTCAGAACCACCATGGAACCCCACCTCCGGGTATGTCTGTGAGACTATGCATAGAAATACTTAACTGAAGAGAGAAGGCCCAATCTATATGTGGACAGTGCCTTCCTGTGTCCTAAAGTCCTGGACAGGATAGAAAGGAGGGGACAGAGTGCCAACATTCATCTCTGTCTGCTTCCCCTGGCACAAGGTGACCAGCCACCTCATCTCATGCTCCTGCTGCCTTGCTTTCTCTGCCTTCGTGGACTGGCCTCCCCCGAAACTGAGTTGGATAAGCCCATCCGCCCTTAAGAAGCTCGTGTCGAGCATCTGCTCATTCACAGAAATAAATTGTTTATCAGCCCAGTGCTATTTTACTGTTGCTGTTCAAGCTTCCGTCTTACATTAGGATGAGTACCAAAAACTAGAAATCTACACTAGATAGGTGTATGGGCGGTGTGATGCACAGTCTAAAAATACAACAAGAAGGCTACCGACAGATCTGGCTTTCTCCAGCCTCCCCTAATCGCACGGGGGTGGGGGAGCAGAGTAATTTACTAAGGCAGGAAGAACATCCTCATCAAAGTAAGGGCATCATCTTTGCACAACATCTGTGCTCATTGCATATAATGTACCTTCATCTCGCACGGCAAAGCTGGATGCACAGAGCCCCATTCGTCCTAAATGCTAGTCCATTAAGGCAGAGTACCAGGTGGACGACGGCACAGCCCCAGCAGAGCCGTCACCAAGGCAACTGATGGATTTAGAGTTGTGCTCTTGTCTAGCTGATCTGTCCCAAGTTCTTCACTTTGAACTCTCTCTAGGCCTGCATATGGTATCATGGTGTAATAGGCTTTTCTGTGAGACCCTTCAGTTTGTCCTGTTTCTTCTAAAGGCATATGGATTCTCCTAAATACTAGAAATAGAGGGTCTGGGTAGATGGCCGAGTTCATAAAGTGCTTGCCGTGCAAGTGTGAGGACCCGATCCCAGCACTAAGAAGGCGGAGCCAGCCTGATCCCTCTGGCTCCCCAATGGGAGGTCACAGTGAGAGACCTTGTCTCAAAAGAACAAGGTGAGAGGCATCTGAGCTATGCCAAGGTTGTCTCCTGGCCTCTACTGCATTCACATACACACACTTGCACACATGTGAACACACACCCAAAAAGAATGTTAGTAATCTAAAGCCTTTGTTTTGAGAACATGCTGTGGGAAATATTAAAAAAGATGAATAGGCATGTGCCTGTGCTTGCGACTGTGCCTCCAACTCTCCGCCCCTGCGCCTGGCCGGCCATGCACTGGCACGGGCAATGGCCGACCTGTTTTATCTCTTGGAGTCTCTGACTCAGAACTTCTCAATCTCTCCACCCAGCTCACTAGGTTCTCACTGGCGGGTTGCTACCACACCAACCTCATGCTTCAAATCCCCCACAACCTTTGTGGTGCACATCTGGCCAACCCACGCTTTGCCAAAGTACCTTTCTCTCTTGAACCCAGACGAGCTGCTTCATGAAGGAAAACACAACACAAACTTAGTTCAGAAACAATGGTAACTCAGTCTCTGGCCTCAACAACTAAAACCTAATCTTATAAGCCTTATCTAAATCTGAATCCTCCGATGGCAAATCCTTGTGGATCCGACATGATACCGGGGAAACTCTAGCAGCTACATCTTACCCATCTGCTATTTTTTTTTTCCAAAAAAGACCTCTCTCCTGCTACCTCTCTTCCTCTCTCCAACCCAGAAGTCCCGCCTACTCAACCAGCGATTGACTCCTTTATAGATGAGGTCATTGGTTCCCAAGAACAGCACCAGGCCCATCCACAACAAGAGCATATCTCTTTCTCTGTCGCCTTGGAGTTCAGAGGGGAGGGTGACAGATGGACATTTCCACCAGCTCTTCATCTGAAGCACCCTCACTGCAGTGAGGAAGCTTGCCGTGGACGCAGGAACTCAGAGGATGATGACCATGGGAGGCCCATAGGCAAAGATGCCAATGGCTACCAGTGACAAATGATATTGTATCGCTCAAGTTCTTGAACCACCCTAGAGGATGATACATATTGGCAGATCTCTTCTGTATTTCTAGATAACAAAGAGCTAGTTAAAATACTTACCCTGCGGAGTGTGATGGAGCCTACACAGAGTATCTTTCTATGTGGGTTGGTTTCTTGTCGGCCCTGCACAAGCTAGAGTGATCTGTGGAGAGAGAACATCAGTTGAAGGATTGCCTCCCCCATATTGCCTCTAGGGGTGTCTGTGAGGCCTATTTTTTTTTTATTAGTGATTACTACCAGAGGTCCCTGTCCACTGTGGACAATGCCACCCGTGGGCAGATGATCTTTGGTGGTATAAGAAAGCAAGCTGAGCAAGCCAGTGACCAGTGTTCCTCCAGGGTCTCTGTTCCAGTTCCTGCCGCCAGGTCTTTCCCTTTTGCTCCTGTTCTGACTTTCTCTTGATGCTGGACTGTAGACTATAAGCCAAATAAGCCCTTTGCTCCCTAGATTGCTTTTGGTCGTGGTATTTATCACAACAATAGGACACAAAGGACCACGTCTTCTGCATAAGGCCTCGAATTTGACCTCTTCTTTTTAGTACTGGGAACTGAACCCAAGACCTTTGGTTCCTGCCAAATGCTCTGCCACTGAGTCTCGGATTACTCCTGCCGCTGGAGAGAAACCTTTTAAACAGTTTTAAGAACTTTATGACTGCTTCCTGGTTCGTTGATGAGGAGAAAGAGGGCGTGGATGCCATAAGCCAGCAAAGCTGTGTATGAGAGACACCGGTGTCCCAGATCATTCTGGAAGGTAATCCTTCTCATAAAACCCCCTCCGCTGTTGGTTTGTGTTTGCCAGGCAGGGTACTTTTATCTGGTTGCACTCCGATGTAAAATGTGCTTCTATATGATCATAAAATTGGTTTAAATGCAATTATTGCAAGACTAGTTAATGGACATTTATTATTCAACAGTATGTTTTAATGTCATCTGCCGCCAGAAAGGACAGACAAACTTCTCTCTCCTCTCTCCCGGGTGCTGAGAAACAGCGTCATTACTGAAAACATTCATCACCATCATTGGCCTATTTGTTCAATTAGAAGGTTTGCTTCCTGACGAGTACAGGGCTATGTGTACACCATCATTGGCCTATTTGTTCAATTAGATGGTTTGCTTCCTGACGAGTACAGGGCTATGTGTATCTGAGCAGGTAGCAGAGATTCTTTTTAAAAGAGAAACCCTTCTCTCTCACTGCTGTGTTTGCTTCTAAGAGGCTATCAGATGCTATTTAGAGGTGGTGTTCCTAGGCTTTCTCCTCATGTGAATTCAACTCGAAGCTACGTCAAGGTCATTACTCGGTTCAGGAGGAGACTCTGTTATAGAAAGCCAGAGAGCTTTCCCTGCCTGCCAATGACCTCTGAGACGTCGGCACCAATTACCATTTCGATTCCAGTCTGTGGAAAGCCACTGCTGGGAAAATCTATAATGATGGCTTCAGCATCTTCTCCCTAGGATCCTTCATCCCAGGCTAGCAGCTGGATGCATTGCGAATCTGCTGCAGTTCAGTCCTCCAAATGGTCTAGAAGTCTCAGGAGTGTTGATAATGAATTCAAGTGGCTGCCCAGCACAGAAAAACAAAACAAAACAAAAAAACATTTTCTCTCATGTTAGTTGAGAAGGAGGCAGAGTTTAGGGCAGGTTTATAGGGACGCAAAAATAAAATAAAATAAAATAAAATTAGATTTTAGATTTCTGGAGCTGGGGCATCTCTTGGAATTTGTCAGTCTTTGTCTTAACATGGTAAGACAATGTGGAAGCCTTCCTCTCTACTGCCATGTAAGGATGAGCCTTGCCGGGCCATAGTGGCATAGCCTTTAATCCCAGCACTTGAAAGGCGGAGGCAGGTGGATTTCTGAGTTCGAGGCCAACCTGGTCTACAGAGTGAGTTCCAGGACAGCCAAGGGTACACAGAGAAACTCTGTCTAGAAAAGCCAAAAAAGAAAAAAAAAGAAAAAAGAAAAAAAAAAAGATGAGCCTCATCCAAAATATAAGACCCTTAGCAAGGGCAAGGACATCCACAGATATCTCCGTCACAGCTACCAGAAAGAAAGGACACAAGGGCCTGTCTGTGCTGCATGGTGTCTGGCACTGCGTAAGAGGCAAGGCTCTCTCTCTCTCTCTCTCTCTCTCTCTCTCTCCAGCTCCCAGCCTGGCAGAAAACAGACCAGTTCTTGTCAGCCACTACTCCGGCCAGGGCATGTAAGTGCAAGAACGCAATGTGTGTTTAGCAGTGAAGGGGGACATCTAAACTGGAAACTGATCACCGAAGGCCTCTTAGAGACATGGCTCGAGATCATTTTGAAAGGAGAGCTAGGAAGACAGTTGTCAAAGCTGAGTTCTGCAGCCAGCAACGTTACGCTTGTGACCTTGGGCTGCAGTCTCTGTCTGTAAGAAGACAACGCACATCAAGAAAACCTCATTTGAAGGTGTAGTGAAGAGTGAGGCCGTGCTCCCGCCTCAACCCCGTCTGTCCTTGGAGCCCTCCAGCAGGCTGGAACACTCAGAGAGGGTCTGCTCACTGCGGTGTCTGTCAGCAGCAGCTGCTCCTGGGGACCCAATGGCACCTTTTGTGCATCTGCAGTGACAAGTGAGAACAATTGTTCTCCAAGGTCTTCCACTCTAAGAGCCACGCCACTTTGCAACCCGAGGGCTCGGCTGAGGTTTCTGGGCTCTTGCTCTACACCATGCTTATTTACACGCCACAAACGTGTTCTAAGCTGCAAGATGAAGGTCTTGCTTCAGACTTAGAGGCTCTATGCTGTCATGATTTATTTATTAATTCATTACTGGCAAACCTTAAGTGTCTTTAGCGCCACGAGCCAGACTCTAAGCTACTACACAAAGATGGCATGGTTGTTGATAATTCCTAAGACATAAGTAGAAGAGTCAGGTCTCAAAAAATAAAAAACAAACAAACAAACAAACAAAAAACCCCCCAAACTAGAAAAGTCACAGAAAGCTAAGGATCATGTCACAGTGCAATAACTTCTATGACAATGACATGCACTTAATGGATTCTGACCAAACCCTGCTGCAACAGCCTGTCAGAGAGATATACCACAGGAGGAAAAGTTTTTCCTTCTTTCCCTTCCTCCCTCCTTCCCTCCTTCCCTCCCTCCCTCCCTCCTTCCTTCCTTCCTTCCTTCCCTCCTTTATCCCTGAGATTAAACATAGGACTTTGCCCATGGTAGACAAGTGCTCTTTCACTGAGCTGTATCTGCCAGTCCTTTTCCTGTTTTTTTTCCTCTTTAATTGTTTTATTTTCTTTCTGTTTTTTGTTTTTTGTTATTTTTTGAGTTTTCGAGACAAGGTTTCTCTGTATACCCTGGTTGTCCTGGAACTCACTCTATAGACCAGGTTGCCAGGCTGGCCTGGAACTCAGAAATCCACCTGCCTCTGCCTCCCAAGTGCTGGGATTAAAGGCGTGCTCCACTTCTGCCCAGCCTCTTTAATTGTTAATATGTTGGGCGCCCTTCTGCCTTGGGGACAGATTGATAACTCCCCTGCAAGTTGAGTCATGGGCTATGTTAGCTACCTACCTTGATTCCAGGAGGGAGGGGACAAACAGCCTACTGAGTGAGGGAAGCTCAGACTGAAGTCAGGACCTGGTGAGCACAGGGTCACTGCCCACATAGGGGAGGGGCAAGCGGCCGAGCAGTGATAGGTGCAGTGGTGGGTCCCCCGAGGCGAGGCAGGGAGACAGATGGGTAGACTATTGGAGGACAGGCACAGGTACTACAGAAATGCAAATCCCTGTAGATCTGGAAAAGGTCTGGGCCTGGACTTGAAGTTTGGGCTGAGAACTTCTACACTGTGTAGGGTCAGCACACTCGATGAGTCTAAGGGAGGTGCTCCAGCCCCTTTTTCTGTTTTTAATTTTGAGACGAGGTCTCACTAAGTTGTCCAGGCTAGCCTCAAACTTTCTCTCTAGCTGACACAGGGCTTAAATATCCAAATCCTCCTATTTGCGCCTCCCTAGCAAGGGCAAGTACAAGCTTGCGCCATCAGACCTGACAAATGGCTATTTTTGAGCAGAATTTTCAAACAAAGTGTAGTGGCTATTCCTGGTTGTCAACTTGACTCTATCTGAAATGAACTACAATCCAGAATTAGGCTCACCTGTGGTCCTAATCTGGAGGCTGAGAGATACAAGTTTCTGACCTGAATCTTGACATGGAGATCTTGAGGCATAGTGGCTATGAATCCTAGAAGATTATTGAATGCGGGCTTTGTGCATGCTCTGGCAACTGAGCCCTCTACCATAAGCCGCATCCCAGTACATCAGTCTCTATTTTTAAAATGAGATTGAGGATAATCGGCATTATGTAATTTCTAGGTCAATACCTAGAAAGTTATGGTGTCCAGATTTGATGTGAGACAGTCTGACTCCAAAAGCCATGTTATGGTAGAGGACTCAGTTGCCAGAGCATGCACAAAGCCCACATTCAATAATCCCCAGCACTGTATAACCTGGTTTGGTGTCCTGGAACTACAGTGTCAGCATTTGGAAAGGTAGGGACAGAAAGATCAGGAGTTCAAGGTTGTCACCCACTGCATAGCAAGATTGACGGCAGCCTGGGCTCTATAGTGAATTTCAGGCCAGCTAGAGGTACATAGTGAGACGCTCTCTCCAAAGAGCAAATACAAGCAAATGAAACCGCAATCGGATCTTTATTCTGTGGGATAATCTTGAAAATGCATTTAGCACAGCCTCTGGCATGAAGACAATCCTTATAAATTATTTTGATCTATCAACTCCCTATTTATCTATCATCTATAATCCATCATATTTTTCTATATATTGAGCTATCATCTATTGATCTATCTATCTACCATCTGTCTGTCTGTCTTTCTATCTCTCTATCATCTCCCTCTATCTATCATCTGTCTGTCTGTCTTTCTATCTATCATCTCTCTCTATCATCTGTATGTCTATCTATCTATCTATCTATCTATCATCTGTCTGTCTGTCTGTCTGTCTGCCTATCTATCTATCTATCTATCATCTGTCTACCTATCTGTTATCTGCTAAAAGCTACCCTACTTTGTAAATCCCTCCTTTTATCCCATCGTTACCAGGGAGCTGGACAACCTACAGTTTTACACTTGCACTGCATTTGTTTTCGCTGAAGTCCACATGAAGCTTCCAGGGATGGATAGAAATAAATTTCATCAGGAGAGAGGCCTGGATCCTTACATGCTTTTTTGCTGATCCTACTTTGGATAATGAGACCCTTTTAGAAGAAAAATATTGTCGATGGATAGAACTGAATCTAAGAGGCAAATGCAAAGTAGATGCACATGGCTCTTCCTGCCATCTCCCTAACCATGTTCCAGTATATGTTCTTCCTGAGGTTACCCAAGAGATACATGCTATTGGTATTTCTACTTAGGCGGTGTCAGAGAGAAGAGTGGAAAGGCTGGCAGGGACTGAGCATGGCAATCTTGTCATGCTCTGGTATTCACACGGAAGTAGGTTACCGTGACTTGTATCATGCCTGACTTTTCTCATCTCTCAAGATAGCCTTGAGAATGGATTTACTCTTAC
>JADRCC010573030.1:384-15106 GCA_019843855.1 Hylomyscus alleni | reverse complement strand
TCTCATCAGGGAAGATTCTACATCAGTGGTCCCTATTCATAACAATTGCCTCTTAAAGGCTCCACCACAGCGATGTCCTCTGCATGTGTAGATGCGAACTGAATCTCAATATGATGATATTCAAAATAGGTCACCTTTCTGCCTACTGTCTAATCATGATCCAGACCTGGAAGAAATGAGAATCAAGGACAGACTTGACTGTTGCCCTCAGGTTTACCATCTCAATACTGCAAATAATGATCACTTGAGATACAACAATTTCTGTGCCTGACAATAGATTAAGACTTTTTATTTCCTTTGTTTACTCAAGAATATTTTGAAGACAGCATTACACCCAGACCTGTTTTACAGAAAAGGGAATGGAAGCCATATCATGCAATTTATGAAAATATGTGCCTCTACGGACAAAGCAACATACATTTAAGGACTAGGTTAGTGTTTGCCAACTTCACTAAGCATAATAATAACTTGAGGTTGGTTAAATATAGGATCCTAGGTCCAGCCCAGAAGACTTGGAGTCACTGATGTGGGTTAGGGCTTGGGACTGGATGTTAGCAAGTTCTTGCAGGTAAGCTGATGTAAGTAGTTCTTGGGCTTTATACTCTGTATGGTCATATGACACTATATCTTCTGCTCCTACCCAGAGCTGGTCATTTCCTACTGTCTCTGTTTATACACAGCCAGAACCTCACCCCTAGGAAGTGGTTAAGCTGCTCACCTAACAAACAGTAACTTAGGTCCATGCTGTGAATGAGGTAGCCCTAAAATGTTCAGAGGATGGAAGCCACTGAATGATTGGTGGAACTCCCCTGCAGCAAGAGACATGAGGGCTAACACAGAGGGACAGCTTCTCCTGCGGCCCTGTGGACCTGGTCATAGCCCTGGAAAAAGTGATGGCTCATCACGTCCCCATTTGTGCTGCATGTTCAGATGATGCTTGTCCTTAATGCAAAAAGAAAGGAGGTGGCAGTGGGAGGAATTGTCATGCTCACTTTCCCTGGCTGTCCATTGTACTTGGACCTCTTTGTCCTCCCCTCCCCCTTGTAGAGATGCTGGTCCACTACATGGTGGGGGCTGTAAAAGGGACTCCAGTATTGGGAAATGATGGGCTGTCCACACTCTGTCTCTGGCCATCCTTAGGGAGACTGTATCCCTTGGGATCTGAGAAATCGATGCAAACCTGGGGATAATCAACATAGCTCCTGTGTATCTCACAAGCTAGGCCACAAGCCCACCCTTTCAGGTGGGATTCTTTTATGAAAGCAAAGATCAGATTCTAAGCCCTAGGTATCTCAGATACCCATTCATTTGTCATGTACCTCTTCCACAGATCCCTTGGGGTTCCTCTTCAGCATTTAGGATGGGTCTCTTCCTTCTGGAAGGTGACTAGTTCCAAAGCTTGGATTTATATGTCAGACACACATGTGACAACTGCCACATATGTAAAGGCATACTCAGGACAGTTCTAAAATGAGCTACTGAGTTGAATGTTTCATCTCACTTCATGATGAGGGTGAGAAGGCCTGGTTTTGTGTTAGGATTATGGGAGTTTCTATAAGAAAGTAGTACTTTGAACGAAGTCTAAAGGATGAATCTGAGTTAGCCAGTGTCCTAATAAAAGGAAACAGAATGGGGAAACAGAGCTTCATATAAGCCCCAAACTGTAGAATCCATGAATCTTCCTGTCCTTACCTTCTCTCTTTCCTTGCAAAGTCTTTAGTTTTCTGTTGGACTAATCGGACATCATTGGTGAGGCAGAAGATCCACCAGTTCACAGAGGCGATGTCAGATTTTTCTTTTGCGTTTTATTCCCAAAATAATTGTTTGCACTGGCTGACAAGAAACTGCTTAATATACTACAAAACACCCCAAAGCATGGTCCTGACCTTGTGCCAATGTTCAAGCTTTCTTGGGCTCCTGAAAGACCCAGAAGTCTTCAGATGGGCCAGGTAGCTGAAGGCCAAGGATTTCTTTTTAGAGACTTGGTAAAGTGCTTGGGAGGCATTTCCCTGGGAGTAGAAGCAAATGACACCCTTCCAGAATGATCTAAACTCTTTGCACATTGCTCGCTCTGATTTATGCTCTATTAAAGTAACCCTTCTGTGTCAGCTTCTGGTATGAACCTCAGGATGCTTAACCATGTATCGTCTGCATAGAGACATTTCCAGTGCTAATCACCTGGGCGCCATGGACCCGAGGCTCTGCTATGTGAGCACAGCCTTTGCTGTTATTTATTTACCGAAAGGCAACCCGAACAGTGGTTCCATTTGCCACTGCTAAATTTCCTGCGAGTCTTTCTGTGGGGTGTAAAATTGTTAGGTACCTTCAACAGCCCTCAGAAATGAGCGTTCCAAATGTATTCACCAACTGCGCAAAGATGTGCTGATCCTGGCTCCTCCGGATTTTGCAAGAGAGCATGGGAAATAGGATACCTAAATGGTAGGAAATGAATCTTGGGGAGAAAAGAGAAACCGGGGGAGGGGGGGGCTCTGCAAAGCTTAAGAAATTGTAGTTGTTACAGAGGTATCAACTGGCATGGCCCACTTAAAACTGCCAGGGTCAGTCTCTGAAAGCAAAAGGGAGGGGAAACGTAGGGCCTCAGGTAGTCATCAGGATGGCTAAGAGTACTGAGTCCAACAAGCAGTCAACCATATCTGCCGAGCAGTTCTTCAACTGCATTTGCCAACCTTCTCTTCCACCTAAATGCCAGAGAATAGCTTTATGTTGAGTATCGAAAGAGAGTTCCCTCATTCAGGTATTCTGGAAGCTCCTCTAACTTTATTTTCCCATTGGGAGAAGCTTCCTGGAAATAAACGGGAAGTTAAGCACTAGTTCCTGGTCAATGTCATTTGCCATTCCAGTTGGACATATGTTAGTGCTCCAGGGAGCTGTCTGTGAAGATCTTCACTCCATTCAGCATTCAGAGACCTCTTTTGGGTATCTGGAAGTCAGCCATGATGGGTGTACAGAACAGAAACACCACAGAAATGGGAAATCAGCACTTACCAGGCCTTCTCCCCTCTTGCCAACCCCACAGGAAGCCAATTACCAGAACATTGTTTGAAAATTCACAGCTGCCCATTCCTGATTCTGAAATTGCATAAGTATCATGATCCTCTGATTCATATCAACTTCAGTCCCTGATATGTACCAGCCTTCTGCCAGCTCCTGGGAGTTAAGTGAGAAAACAAACAAGATCTTTGCCTCCCATGACCTACGCATACCATGCCATCCACCTCAGCTCCACATTGATTATTGCATGCAATTTTGCATTCATTTTTAATTTTTTTTTATAAAGTAACTGGTATCCAGATATGCAGATTGCCCATCAGAATTTCCAATCGACTTAAAGAAAATAATGGTAACCAGGAATCTGAACTCGTCCTATCTCCAAAGAATTGGCATTTCATACAACACCAGGTAGGACACAGAGAAGTCTGACTGTCTAATTTCTTTTTATATTACCAATTGTAAAAGGACTTATAGGTGGGAGACTGGAGTTGACCCCCCTTCCCCAATCTCCATTTTACATGTGGGAAATCCAAAAGAAGAGGGGTAGTAGACTGAACGTTACACATTGGCAAAGTGGAACAGAAGTAGAGATTGGCAATGGAGTCCTCCAAATGGGACCACACACACCCCCGTGCTTTCTAACTAGTAGAGAGCTCTGTAAGTGCCATCCTGAGTGACGCTATTGCCCTTAGCCCTACAGAAACTAGAGAGGCATGTCGCATGACAGTCATCACCCTGGGCATATCTCTGAAGGACGAAGCACCCAAGTCAACTTAGTAGGTGTTGTGTTCATCTGCCGGCCTTCCATGCAGACACTATTGTCAGTGGGTAGAGGCTAGGAGAGGAAAAGATGGGTAAGCTAAGATTTTCATGCACTGCTTCACTGTGTTTGAGATGATAAGCAGACAAAGATTCCATCGGTCCCAACCATCCAGCAATCAGTCTTTCACCAGTATCGGGCTTGTCCCTAGAGCTGAGGCAGAGGAGTCCCAGCTGCTGGAGACAGAGGCTCCCCGCCCCCTACACACAGGAAACCACTCCTCCTAGCAAAACAAAACGTTCCTGCTTGTAATTAATTAATTATTTATTTATTTTGAAAAAAAAAAAAGAGCCACGTGAGGCATAAAGTTGCTCTGAAGCTGGTTGTCTTCGAAAAGTCCAAAAATGATAACAACTCTCTTTCTCTTATTTCATTTTTCTTTTCCAAACCATACGGACAGGGCCAGCTCAATGCATCATTGCTTGTTGATGCCGGAGCAGCTGTCGGCACCCTGATAATGCCACGGTACGGCTCTGCTGCAGCCTGCCAAACCACAGTGTATGGAAATCATCTTGGAGATTAAAAAAAGAAGAAGAAGAAGGGAGGGAAAATAAGTAAATAAATTGAACCCCACTTTGAGCCAGATTCCAACTATGAACTGCTGCAAGAAAGAGGGTAGGGGTATCATCCTATAAACAGTATTAAATTCAGTATTGTTCTAACAAGGACACACTGCGAATTGTCTGGTTAATCGCAACCAGTATTTGACCTTTACAAAGGTACAATTTGAGTCTCAATGCCAAATGCAACTTCACATTTTCTTCTTTTAATTACTGCACTATGATTCAGAACGCAGCCACAAGAACACAGTTTGGAAACTTGATTCCCTATAGGTTTTAGAAATGTTTTATGTATTTGTTCTGACCAAGAAAAAAAAAAAAAGAAGCTACTCATGACACATATAATCAGCCAAAAACGCACATCTTGGCCTGGTGTCCTGGGATCACCCCTAACTTTTATTATTAAAGTCAGTTGACCAAGTCCGGCCCCTGTGTCCTACATACAGAGAGCTGTGTGTTCAGCAGAAGGCATTACCACAGAAAAAAAAGAGTGGAGCCCCCTCTCTCTGGGAGGGCTCCACTTCTATACAAGCCAAGTGGTAGACAGTTATAACGTGTGTTTAGCTTTTACAACCTCGGATCCTACCTGTTGGGCCTTTCTTTGCAGTGATCTATCCTACTGCTAAGGGACTCATGCAAAAGCAATACAACGGTCCTAGGAGAGTCCTCTCAATGCAAAAGATACTATTCATTTTCTCACTTAATCCCTTCCCAGCCATAAGGAGGGGAGAGGCCATTCATAATTCCCATTTCACAGAGAAAGCCACTGAGCCTTATGATGGAGAAATAACTTGCCTAGGGCTTCAGTGGGTTAAATTGTCTCCACTCCAAAATGAACACTCAAATCTTCACTCTCTGCCGCCTGTGAATGTGGCCTTATTTGGGAACAGTTTTTTTATTTTTTATTTTCAGATATAATTAAGATGGAAATTGAAGTAAGAGCATACTTATTTATACACTGAGCCCCTACATTCAGGCCCTGTAACAGTGACAGAGTGAAGTCCTGTTTTGTTTTGGCACCTACATTATGGCAATTTGCCTCAACTATCCAGAAGACCAACTGTTCATAAAGCTTGCACACTTATACTGACTGAATCACACTTACTCAGTTTGAGAAACAGACATACTCTTTGCAGGAATTTCAATATTACTTCTTTCAATTTTTAATTTTGTTTTTGTTTTTGCTTTGTTTTCTTTTGTTTTTTGTTTTTATTGGATATTTTATTTATTTACATTTCAAATGTTCTCCCCTTTCCCTATTTCCCCTCTGGAAACTCCCTATCCCATCCTTCCTTCCCCTACTTCTCTGAGGGTGCTCCCCGCCCCACACCCACCCACTCCCATCTTCCTGACCTGGTATTCCCTTACACTAGGGCATCAAGCCTTCACAGGACCAAGGGCCTCTCCTCCCAAGGACCCATGCTCCACTATGTTCACAGCAGTCTTATTTATAATAGCCAAAAGCTGGAAAGAAACCAGATGTCTTTCAATAGAGAAATGGATACAGAAAATGTGGTACATTTACACAATGGAGTACTACTCAGCTATTAAAATCAATGACTTCATGAAATTCTTGGGCAAATGGGTGGAACTAGAAAATATCATCCTGAGCAAGGTAAACCAGTCCCAAAAGAACACACATGGTATGCACTCATTGATAAGTGGATATTAGCTCCAGAACTTGGAATACCCAAGACACAACTCTAGGAGTTCTAAAGGGAGAATGTGCATGAGGGAAACAGGTAATCAAGAGCATCCTCTGTAACTCCAGGCATCACTTGGGTACCTGAGGCTTTCTCTACATTGCACATTCTAACAGGTCTTGTGATGCCAGAGGGGAATCAGCCACAAGCTGCAGAAAGAGTGTGAAGTGAATGTGGTCAACCTTTTATCCCTTTGACCTTGGACCTGTGGTGGACAAAGATCCTGGTGATGCATTTTCTGCATTCATGCTCTATGGGGGAAACTGATTGGCCTGAGTGCTTATTGATTACTGGTGAACATGATTTGGTTTCCAATGGAACCAAATGGAATCTCAGAAGAACCTCCATTGAGAGTATCTCTGCAGCAACTCTGTGTATAAATTGGATAGTCTCTTTGTAAATGGTCCAATTGTAAATTCAGACTTTCAAAAACTATAGCTGTTGTTGTAGGAAACCTATTCAATGTATAACATAAATTCCTTTTAAAAACACATTTTCTATTAATTTCTTGAAAAAAAATTTTTAAATTTTTCCACAAAAGTAGTTTAATGACTTCCCCCAGACAAAGCACATTCAACCATGGTGTTTATTGTGTCAAGGCAGTGTCACCAGGGGGCCTGAAACAATAGCCTTTATGTGGGCAGCACTCACTAAAGTAGGGCCAGGAAAGGCAGCAGGTGGGTAAGGGTCCTGGCTGTGCCCTTTTCACAGGAGTGAGGTGGGGGGTGTTTGGTAGAATGCTTCTGGAATTTTTTTAAATTTTATTTTATAAATTAATTTATGTTTTACACTCCAATCCACTCTCTGACTGCTCCATATCCCACACCTCCTCCCCCAAACCCACTTGTCTCCATGTAGATGCCCCCAGCCCCCCATCCCACCTGACCTCTAAACTCCCTGGGGCCTCCAGTCTCTTGAGGGTTAGGTGCATCTTCTCTGACTGAACACAGATCCGAAAGTCCTAAACTCAGGGCTGAAATTAGCCAAATAGAAACAAACAAACAAAAATAATACAAAGATTCAACAAAACCAAAAGCTGGTTCTTTGAGAGAATCAACAAGATAGATAAACCCCTAGCCAAACCAAGAGCCCAGAGGCAGTATCCAAAGTAACAAAATCAGAAATGAAAAGGGAGAAATAACATCAGAAATGGAAGAAATTAAAAGAAAAATAACCAGATCCTACTATAAAAGTTTATCCTCAACAAAACTGGAAAATCTAGATGAAATGGATGGTTGTCTAGACAGATGCCACATACCAAAGTTAAATCAAGAGCAGATAAACTATCTAAACAGGCCCATATCATACAAGGAAATACAAGAAGTCATTAAAAATCTCCTGACCAAAAAAAAAAAAACCCAGGGTGAGATGAATTTAGTGCAGACTTCTACCAGACCTTCAAAGAAGAACTGACACCAATATTCCTCAAACGATTTCATAAAATAGAAACAGAAGAAACATTTCCTATCTTGTTCTATGAAGCCACAATTACTCTGATACCTAAACCACACAAGAACCCAATGAAAAATAGAGAACTTCAGACCAATTTCACTTATGAAATCGATGCAAAAATACTCAATAAAATTCTTGCAAACCAAATCCAAGAACACATTAAAACTATCATCCACCATGATCAAGTAGGCTTCATCCCAGGAATGCAAGGTTGGTTTAATATCTGAAAACTCATTAGTATAATCCACTATATAAACAAACTCAAAGAAAAAAATCACATGATCATCTCCTTAGCTGCAGAAAAAGTATTTGACAAAATACAAAACCCCTTCATGTTAAAAGTATTGGAGAGATCAGGAATTCAAGGCCCATACCTAAACATAAGAAAAGCAGTTTGCTGCAAACCAACAGCCAATATCAAATTAAATGGAGACATACTTGAAGAAATCCCACTGAAATCAGGGACAAGACAAGGATGCCCACTCTCCCCGTATCTATTCAATATAAGTACTTGAAGTGTTAGCTAGAACAATAAGATAACAAAAAGAGATCAAGGGGATACAAGATGATATGATAGTATACATAAGTGATACCAGAGAACTTCTCCAGCTGATAAACAACTTCAGCAAAGTGGCCAGATATAAAATTAACTCAAATAAATCAGTAGCCTTCCTTTATACAAAGGATAAACAAGCTGAGAAAGAAATTAGGGAAACAACTCCCTTCACAATAGCTACAAATAATATAAAATATCTTGGGGTACCTCTAACCAAACAAGTGAAAGACCTGTATGACAAAAAGAAAGAAAGAAATCGAAGAAGATCTCAGAAAATGGAGAGATCTCCCGTGCTCATGGATTGGCAAAATTAACATAGTAAAAATGGCCATCCTACCAAAGGCAAACTATAGATTCAATGCAATCCCCATCAGATTTCTTGAGAATTTTACCCATGTATACAATGTGAATTTTGTCACACAGACTCCTTTTCTTAGCTTCTCTCAGATCACTTCACACCATTTCCAACATCATGTTCTCTGTGTGTGTCTCTCTGTCACTCTGTTTCTCTCTTGTCTATTTTTTCTGTCTCTATCTCTGTTTAGCTCTCTATCTCTCTGTCTCTCTATCTCTGTCTCTTTGTCTCTGTCTCTCTGTCTCTCTCTCTCTCTCTCTCTCTCTCTCTCTCTCTGTTTCTTTTTTTATAACCAACAGAGTCCAATTTGTCCCTCTCATGTTCTTGTGGGTGTGGTGTCATCCACTTGAGCATTGTCAACTTCACAGGGATCAAAACCTTAAAGAAAATTGCCTCTCCCTACCCTAAAGCTCTTAATTGTCAGTATTTCCGCTAAGAGTGGGGCCTTGTGACCCTATCTATAAATATTTTTTAAAATAAAAATATCACATTTAGGCCCAGATATATAGCTCAGTTGTAAAGTGTTCAGCATTCAAGCCTGAGACCCTGAATTCACATTCCCAGAAGCCAAGAAAAAGCTGAATATGGTACTATTTGTCTACAGTCCCAGTGTTCCTATGGTGAGACGGGCAGTAGAGACAGAAGAATCTAGGAAAATCGTGGTCTAGCTAACCTGGCGTATGAAGCACTGATGGGTAGTACCTTAATGGAGGTGAACTGAAGATTAACACCCAACACCCAGTGTTGGCCTGTTTTACACACACATACACGCACACACACACACACACACACACACACACACCATGTAAGGTATGTGAATCAGATGGGTTGTAGTAATCATCTCAGAATGTAAGCATATGCTGAAATATCACACAATCAATCATAAATATGATTTTTTTATTTGTCAATTAAACCTCAATAAAGCTGGAAGAGCAAGACGAAACACAGCTCACACCCTCTATGGCAGGCCTGTTCTTGCTTTCACATACAAGGTATTGCATGGTGGTGGAGCTAGCTTCTGTCTGGGAACAGGAAGGGATAGTCTTCATAGAGACACAGCAGTCCCTGTCCAGGGGGGATGGATTTTCAGCATCAAAAAAAAAAAAAAAAACCTAAAATGCCCAAAACATCTTGGGTTTTGTTTAGGTTTTAAGTCTTAGTTCTCTTTCTTTTTTTTTCTTTCTGTCTTTAAGTTCTCTGAAGTGGTTAAAATTGGTGCTAACAGCACGATTCTACACTCTCCTGTTTTCTTCAGGAAACATGGGATTTTCTAAGCTTTCCATTTTCTTTAAAGAAAGGATAAGGTTGCTATGAGAATTAAATGCATACATGATACCTTAAGTAACATGCCTGGCCCCTAGAGAGTGCAGAATAGTTTGGATGTCTTTGCCATTTCTGTTGTTAAAATGTGGTAACAGTGGAGGTGCTTGTGCTGATGTTGGTGGTAGCTATGCTGATAGGGACAAAGATGGTAGTGGTTTAAATAGCGATGTTAGCAACGATGCTGGTGGTGTCAGCAATGGTAATAATGATGATGGTGGTGATGGCAATGATGATGATGGTGGCGGTGGTGGTAGTGGTGACAATGATAGTGATAGCAGTGGTGATGATAAAGGTGCGTGGTGACAGTGACGATGGTGATGGTAGTGTTAATGATGGCAGGGTCACACTGATGGTGATGATGGTCGTGGTGTTAATGAAGACTGTGGTGACAATGGCAGTGATTGTAGTATTGGTGGTGGTTATGGTAGTCATAACAGGGATGGTGATGTTATAATGATACAGTGGTTAACTAGTGGTAGGGAGAATACCACTGGCAGCAACTTTAATGATGACAGTAAAGGTGGAGGAACAAGCTAACACTGTGATATAATCCTTGAAATGAAGACAACCCCTCATGTGCTGCCCCAATTCAGCTTCCACTCTTCTATCACACCCTGTATCCGAATGGTCTCCTACCAACAGTATCCTCTTGGTATCTCTACAGAACTATGTCTCCCTTTTATCTGTCTTTAAAAAATAGTCCCCTCTCTCCCCTATCCTCTTTCTTAAACTAATTCTAACCAGTCCCACCTCACCTGCTCTGTTGAACTCAAACACTTCATTTGGAGTGCCAAACAACCACCACACTTCTGTTCTGATTCTCTTTCAGAGCTGTGTATTCTAATAGCTTCCTTTACCCTCACTGTCCTCTGCTGGTCTTACCATAGATGAACATCCCTCATTCTTATGAGCCTATGTAAACTATTCCCTGTGTGATGCTTCCCTGGAATCCACCCTAACACACTTAAACATCCTCTCCTGTTTAAATGTGCCCAGTTTAAAGGTTTTATGCATGTCTCAGACCTCTCCTCTCCAGCTCCACCTGTGCTGTAGACTGCCTCAATACACTGAACTAAGACCACAGCAGGTAGCAATGCTTCATGGGATTTTTTTTTTTTTTGCATCATACTTCCTCCTTTTAAACAAAAAGTTGAACCCTACTTCCTTCAGTAATGCAAAGTTGCCTTCCAAATTTTCCATTTTCTTTGGCTCTGGATCTTGCCCTCTGCCATGACCTGATACTAGCACACATTCGCTACTCTTTAGTTAGTTGCCCATTCACACAGTGAAGGTCACATGCTGAGGGAATGAGACAATACAACCAAAAGCCATGGCTACCACATATATCAGCTGCTTAGTAAACATCACCTAACATAGTTAGATAAACACAGTTGTTTCTCCTTGGTGTAAATACCTAAGGTATAATCCTTAATAGGTAAGGGTTAAACTGGAGGACAAGGTGCCTCTGGACAGGTGACTTTAGGACAAAGTGACATCAGACAGGTGACTTTAAAACAAGGTGACTCTAGTGAGAGTCAAGGCCACCTAGGGAGACTCTGAGACCTGTCAGAAAGGAGGAGGAACAAGCAAAGGTACAGTACATGGCGATGAGATCTGGAAAAATAAGAAAATTAGGCCCCGCTTAAATTACCTTTACCCAGCATTAATCACGATGGATGGGGCATAAGATCTATTTTTATAACAACAGTAGAGGTCAAAGCCAATGGAGATTTTGAGTGTTTTTTTTTTTTCTTTCTTCTCCTTCTCAAATTACTCAGGACTCCAAGTAGCATAGATGACCTGTTGGTTTGCTGACTGGCTATTTTGGGCAAAGTCATGAGGCATAGACTTTTCTCTCCCCAGGACAGAGTAAGGTGATGCTCTGTCAACCACCTGGCCAATTTAGTTGCTGCTGACAGCTGATCCTAATAATGTGGTCAGCAAAGTCGGCCGGGGGCTCCTAGATGATCTACTTTGGCTCCTGGGTTTCCCATACAGGCTGTCTCCATTGATCAGATATAATCGAATAATGGCTGGAATTGTGCTTCTCGATGGGCCCAATAGGCCATTTCTTTATGACATGATCAAATTGGCCATAGCGCATTCAATTTGTTTTAATGGCCAACACAGATGCAATTAAGGAGATTGACTGTGCAGCCATCCAAATTGTCCATTAAGAAGGTGGCCAAAGCGACTGGACCAAATGCATGTACCACATGCACTTTCTTTTTAAGGATGTCTAGACTTGGTAGCACCTTTAATTTTCTTAAAACTCCCCTTAACTAGTTCTGTTGGATGTCGACAGTCCAGTTTTCCAGAATGAAAGAAAGCACACTTGGAAGATAACGAGGACGTTTTGTTTTTGTTTTTGTTTTTGTTTTTGTTTTTGTTTTTGTGGAATGATCCTGCTGAACCTTTTGGTGTTGGTGGGGTAATAGGAAGTCAGTACTTCGTTGGGGCCCTGAAGATTTATAAGGATGTGAGAAATTAAATGTATTGCTGTAGATGGCTACTAAGATTTGTTTATGTGGAGGAATTTGTCTTTCCATGTTAGCAGTACCCAAGGTTGTGATCTGTCTATAACATATTCCCGCATCTCGTCTGAACCACTGACAATTGACTTCATCTCCTCCCATGCTACAAATTCTCCTTAGGCATGTTAGCTATTCTTGTAGGAATTTAGAAGATGAAACACACACTCTTTTCATTATTGAATCCAGTTGATCTGTGAATACCTGGGCATGGTAAATGGCATGCATTCATATGCTGGTTATCAGGATGTCCATAAAGAGAGTCTGTGGGTTAAGCAGTCATAGAAGAGAGTTGCTGACATGACTATATAATTACTAGTCTAGAAGGAGGTGGGATGGGAGAGCACTAGTTACTGCTAATGAAAACAGATAAAGCTTGAAACCCACCTGAGCTAACATACGGAGTTGAGATCAAGGTCCTTCTTCAAGTTTTTTTTAATCACTTTACTAAATTGAACTCACAAATAAAAGCATTGTATGGCTATATTAACATGGTCACTGTAGCAAATACTTGCTCAGGCCCAAAATGTGTATAGTTTATGATCTTCTACAGAGTTAGTATGGCTGCTCTGAAGCCCCTAGAGCCTCCCTTAGGGCTTTACTTTCATAATCAGTTACATTTTTGTGCACTTATCCACCACACAAAAAAGAAAAAAATCAAAATTGAGTTAACACTAGAAAAGCAGTGGGCTCCATACCTCTGTTAGATTCAAGTGTCTGTGAATATGTGAATCTGTTGATCACAGATGTATGCATTCTGTCCCATTCATTGTTCAACATCACCCTTTCTGCTTCTCTTTGTACATGTTATTTTATATCTACATGTACATTTGTGTGCATACATACATGTATACACCGTGCTAGGATCCACATGTGAGGGAAAATTTAACTTTCATTTGTTTCTGAGATTGGGTGACCTATTTTCCATTGCATGGGACCCTTTTCTCTCCATTTTTACTGCCAATTATCATTTGGCAAAATCACAAAAGGAAAATATTAGGGCAGTAATTAACAAATAGACGAATGTATTCAAACTTCTTTCCTATGCCACAGTCTCTTCCGACAATTAGCTAAACCGATGACCTCTCAAATGGATAGGATGACATTTGACTTGGACGTTCAATGTCTAGTGTCACTGAGGTCCTACTTTCTTCACTAGGATTCCTAGGTAGGGTGGTCAGCCTAACTTTTGAGAACTTGCCAAGGGCATTCAGGGACTCGTGGTGAACTGTAGAACTGGGCTAGCTCGTTGAGAATTTGGGTTCTCTGGTGAGGAAGCTACATCCAGCTGAAGAAAAGCAATGACCTGGGGTTTCCTGGAGTGTCTCTCAGCCTTGAAAGAAGATGAATATCTCAGTTAAGGTTTCTATTACTGTGACAGAACACTAAGGCCAAAAGCAACCTGAGGTGCAGTGGTTTTATTCAGCTTATAGTTCTACAACATAGTTGTCATCAAAGGAAGTCAGGGCAGGAACTCAAGGGAGGAACATAAGGCAGGAACTCAAGGCAGGTACCTGGAGGCAGGAGCTGATGCAGAAGCCATAAAGGAATGCTCGTTACTGGCTTGTCCTCATGGCTTGCTCAGTCTGCTTTCTTATACCACCCAGGACCACCTGCCCAGAGGTGGTACCACCTCCTGTTGGCTAGGTTCTTCCCATCAACCATTAATCTGAATAAAAAATAAAAGCCCTCCAGATTTGCTCACAGGTGGAGCAAGTAGGGACATTTTCTCAATCAATATTCCCTTTTTCAAAGTGACTCTAGCTTAACAAAGCTGAAACAAACTAACCCAGCAGACTCCATCAGCTACTTTGTCTTTCAGTATCTGAGTAAGATGCCCATACTCAGATTTAAATGGAGCCTTGGTCATCCACCAGTTGTAGAAGGGCTTCTTGTTTCTCATAGGCATAGACTTAAGAGAATGGCTGTGCCTACCTCGTGGGATCAAGTAACCCTATGTTGTCTCCTTTCTGGGGTTGTAGTCTTACCTCTTTACCAGTATATACTAACTGTACCAACCTGGTGAATAACATTGAGTAAATACTTGTTGAATGAATAAATGAAAAAGACTAAATAAGAATGGCCAATGACTAGCATGAACTCATATATAGTAAATGTACTTATTTTTAATAACAATATTAACAAAATGATTATATCAGAAAATATAGCCTTGTGTCTTATGGCTAAAATATGATAAATAATATTTCTCTCTTAAAGTTGTTGAAGTAGTTTTATGGAAATCTTTGTGAGATGCCTGACATGGTATTTCTTCTTGATGTTCCTTTGGCATTATTATGTATATTGTTATTATTATTATTATTATCATTATTAACCATTATTATTATTTTAAAGATTTGAGAGTTTCCTAAGAATCAAATATCTCAGTAAATGGAAGAGAACTTTGGGATGT
>JADRCC010573023.1:0-11965 GCA_019843855.1 Hylomyscus alleni | reverse complement strand
ATATGCCTAAGCTTAGTGTTCTCACTTGTGAACATTTTAAAGATTAGTAGCCTGACATTCCCTGAATAAAGCAAGTCTGAACAATCACCAGTCCACTACCAGGGGTTCCAGACAGGGGGCTAGCCTGAAAGGACTACCAGTTTGGCACTAGACATGCCCAGATGGGGACCAAGCCAGAGACTAGAAGAATCCCTTCTGGGACAGTGGGCTGCCCACTGGAGTGAGCCTGAGACAGAAAGCCCTTGTGTGGATCCACTAGGGAAGGTGGATCCAGATAAGGAGTGAGCTGGAAGCAATCATCACAATGGTGCCATGGGGTTGGGACAGGGAACTAGCCTGAGATGTCCAACACTGCCCAGGCCTGGGAGTGGGGCTGACCATGCCTGAGATGATCCCTGCTCAGTGCCATGACACACAAGAGAGGCATATCACTCCTGAGACCACTCCTGAGATGACCTCACACACTCAGAGACCCCAGGCACCACTAAGAGGAATAAGTAAGTGGTGGAGAAATGGAAGAGAAAGATAAACAGAAGGATGTGGGCACAATGAAGAGATACAGAACTAGAGACTCAAGGGTACTGAGCAACAACGTGATGTGAGTGCCCAGCGATACCACCTGGGGCCATGGTAGGGCCCTGGACTGTGCTGTCACCAGGGGCAACATCTCATCCATTGCCCTGCAATAGCAGGACTCTATTACCAGGCAGATGTTCCCAGTCTGGGATACAACCCTGGGAAATGTTAATGTCCGAGGGCTGTACATAATTGGTCCGATCCCTCACCTGGGCATGTGGGAGAGCTGGCCCTGGGGTGTGAGCTGGAATGCTGACCCTGCATCCAGGAGAGTGGGTCCTGTACCTTGCCTGAGCAGCACAATAAAGCTAACCCTGATAACAGGGGTATGAGCATTACAGCTGTCCCCACAACCTGTCTGCTGTGTTGCATTGTGGACAAGGGAGAGATGCCCTCCCAGACCTTTACCCCTTGCCAACTATGGAAGGAAGGAGAGGGGTCAAGAGCAGAGGAGAGCTGGCCCTTCCCCTCATCTGCTGCAACACTAGGGAGAAGAGGCCTTGCACCTGCCTGGGCAGCACAGTAGAGCTGCCTCCGGACATGAGATTCACAGGTGAGCCAGCCCCAAGGACATGAATGCAGGAGAGTCCAGAGAGATAGGTTAGCAGTTAAGATCATTGTCTGTTCTTGTTACAAGACCTGGGTTGGTTTCCAGCACTCACATCCATCTGTAACTCCAGTGCCCTCTTCTGGTCTTGTGGGTATCAGACATACATATGGTACACAGATACCTGCAAGCAAACCACTAACACATGTAAATATAGTAAAGAAAAGATTTTAAAAAGAGACTTACTATAGAAAGTAGAGTCTACTGCTGACCACTTTATTCTGTTATTCATTGTATTTAGTGATAGTTATGTTTATTTTATTTTATTATTTTACTTTTTACTTTTCCATCTCTTATTCCAACTCATTTATCAATTTTAACCGGTGAAGAACTATCTGTTTCACTTATCAAAAACACATTTTCTTCACTCCATGGGATATTAAAAGGGATATAGAATCAAAAAGAAAATAAATCAGTTTCTTTGTTATATAACAAATCTCTCAATTAAATTTTATTACAAGAAGAAGCTTTGGAGTAACATAGGAAATGAATTTTCACCTACTTATATTTATCATTTAAGTAAATCATGGAAAAATATGCAGCCAAGTATTTCTGCCACACCTTGCTTCTGTGCAAACGTAAGTAATCCTAAGCCCCACCCTCATCTAATTGCATGCCCTCCACAGTCTCCAGATGCATCAGCTTCCATGTGTGTCTGATAAACTGATGAATCCACATTTGGTGTAGAGAGCTAGAGATATTGCATTTGGCAGGCAGCGACTTGGTGTTTGTTTTTCCACAATAAAAAAAAAATCGTTGATCTCTTTCACTTATCATGGAAAAGTTCTGAAATCTAAGTCTCATTGTTTCCAAGCATAAGAAAATATAGTAAAGATATATGGACATATAGTAATATTCCTACCACATATACTTGACATTTGAGTGGGGTAATTGTATTCTGGGAAGAAAAATAAAAGTGTAAGGAGTAGAGGCATTGGTAGGTCATTTATTTACACAATCTATATGTCATTGCACATGGTCTATTGGAATTACTATGTAAAAGCAGAAACAACATTGAATTTAGGACCAGTGTGCATGTGCAGATGCATGTATCCATGGCCAATGCGTTCTTGTCTGTTTAGGGTTGTTCCTCAGCAGAGTCCATTCATTTTAGTTATGTTTAAGAAGCAATTGAATAATTGTACCTTTGTAGTGTTTTTCTTCAGTGATGTTTCATGTCTTTTGCTTGATGGATTTTGAACTCCTGAGTACGACAGTTGACTACTCTTGTTCTGAGGCAGGGGTTAGCCTTTGGCAATATTATTGAGTTGCTGGGAAAGTAAAACTACTGTTATAGATCAAGGCCACATGTTTCTTCTAAAATCCTAAGATATCCTATCTTATGCTGTATACAATAGAAAATTCCCATTTCTTCTGGATAGAGAGCATTCTTATGGGCTTGAAAGGCAGTAGGATGTAAGGAGAGCCAACCAAGAGCTCATGTATTACCCTATGCCTTCATAGTAAAGTTTTGCAATTAGTCAGCACAAGATACCTACACGACAATATAACAGTCAAGAAACATTTGTAGTACCTTCTTGGTTTGGAGGGGGGAGAAGTCTGTATAGAGGCAAAAGGTGTTTGCTTTGAGTTGTAGTCAACTTTTCTACTAGGAAGGGAATCTGCATTGAAGAGTAGAATTTTACCAGCACAAAGAGAATCACATGGATTGAATCAACTAGATTAAATAGGAAGGAGCCAATTTCAGTTTTCAGGTATGTTAGTTAAGTCTCACTCAAGAGGATTAGACAACGCACCACAGGGAAAGAGAAATACCTTTATCCTTTAAGGTCAGGCATTTTTTTAAGAGAAGGGTTACCACTCTTCAATGACACACTTAATTATAGGTATGGCATAGGATTAGAAGAGGGCAACTTTTATTGAGCATCTTTAACTCCAATAACTGGACTGACCATACCTAAAACATGAGTGAAGAGGCATTCAAAATTGAGCAAAGGGGAAACCCTTGTCACCCAAAGTGATCCTGTCACTGGAGTGTGTTCCTGCAATGGCAGAAATGTGAGTTCTTGAGATTATTATTGTTGTTGTTATCTTGAACATTTTTTGGTCTTTTTTATTTTTGTTCTTTTGCTCTAGTAGATCTCTGTTGTAAAACAATTTAATGGTTAGGTTTAACACCTTATTCTGTGGGGTCTGAGTTCATCATTTTAATTCCCATAATTTGCATCTAACAGCTGGAGTGGATGAACATATTGAGAATGGTTTTACCCTTAGGAGAGTTGCAGTCAAGGTTGGTTGATTTTTGAAGTCTCAGAGGCAGATTAAGAAAAAAGAGCAGAATTTTTATTGGGATCTTGAGTGACTTTCTGGATATGATAATCATTGATGCATTAGGAAATGCCATTTTCCATGAGATAAGACAGCAAGTAATCCTTTTTGAAAGGCTCACAGAAAGAATCTGTTAATTCCCCTGGGATTCTATATTAGGGACACAGGTATCCCCAGTGACACAATGGAGCAGATGCCAGTGAATTGCAAACAACCCTGATAAGGGTTCAGTTTCTGAAAAGAATGTGAGCATGAACACTATCCTATTCTTGAAGAAGACATTGGTTGTCATAATCAGGTGCTGGAATGGACATCCAGAACAAGCACAGACAAAGTTTTACATCATGTGCTGGGGTGCAGAACAGAGAAAGGGATATGGAGGAGGCTGAAAGTCAAGCATAGCAGAGATCCACCATCAGGATAGAAGTCAGAGTCAGAGCTGAAGGAAAGAGACATCTTAAGGAGAAAAAGGTTAAGGCTGTAAGAAAAAGAGGGGTGGAAGTGATGGGCAGGCAAGCTTGACAAAGATCTGAACTTCAAACCACTTTCAATACAATGTGAGTATACTTGAGCTGGAGGAGAGAGGAGAGATATCTAATTGAGAAACCACTTCTAGGCCTAACTTCTTGGCCATCTATATTATATAAGGGATAAACCATGTTGCGTTGGGACTGAACGGTTTTTTCTAGTGAAGGAGCCATGTTCTCTTTAGGAGGCATTCTAAATGAGAGTCCTTGGGAGTTGCTGACTCAGTATTGCCAAGGACAACAGCTGTATGAAATACAATGAGGAAAGAAAAGATCTGGAAGGAGGATGTGGACCACAGCTGGTAAGCGGAGGCTGCAAGGGGGTTGCTCTTGAAAAGAACGCGGAGTATAAAGGTCTTGCCTAGAAGAACTTTGTCAATCAAAGAAACTGAAAATTGCTGTCTTCAGACCAAGTAAATCTTCTCTCCTTGGAATGGATTCTTAATATTGATGTACAGTTGTACCAATGTGAATCTGGTGATGTGGGAAGATGATTTCCCCATAGGAGTCAGTCAACAAAATGTTAGTTGGTAATTGATGCTGGAGCCATAGGAATTCACTCTTCTTTGAGCCAGAGAGATGAGACACGGGTAAGAACACCCACATCTGGTACTAGGGCTTATACGTGAAGCTGAGCTGAGGAAGAAGGGTGTGCAAGGTGGGAGCTGGTGGGAGTCATCTGTAAGGTTATTGTGGAAATGCTCTGCAGGCAAATCAAAGCTCATGGAGTTATTTAAAGCAAGAGATCTGATTGTGTTCTGAGACATGGTTTCATTTGTTCCTTGTTTGACCCTTACAAGTTTTTTGCTTAACATACTCCATACTGGTCATGGGGACTTCCATCCCATGAAGACTCAAAGGGAATAGCACTGGGGCAAGAAAGAAGCCATTATGTATTTAGAAATCATTTTGTGCCAGTCATTTCAATTTCCTTTAGACATGTCCAATGAGTGATGTAGGCTGACCACACAGTAGTTCTACTTTTAGTGGTCTGAGGAGCCTCCATTATTGTTCTTAGTTAATTTTTTAAGATAGTGTGTGTGTGTGTGTGTGTGTGTGTGTGTGTGTGTGCAAGTGTGTCCATGAATGTCAAAAGAGGGTATTGGGTTTCCTAGAAATTGAGAAAAAGGCTAATGTGAGTTACCCAGTATATTGGTGGTGGAACCAAACTCAGGTACTATGGAAGAACACTAAGTATTCTTAATTGCTGAACCATTCTCCTGGCCTCCATTTCATTTTATGATGAAGTTTTCATTTTATGATGAAGCTTATATTCCGCCCCCCCCCCAAAAAGGATTCCTTCACGACTCCAGCTGCTTCCACAACTTACTGTTGTTTAAGAACACTCATTCTAAGTGGGATGATACAGCCTCTCACTGTACTTTTGACTTAATGTTCTTGATAATTAATGGCTTTGAACATCTCTTTCATTAGGTTTTATGTTTCTTCTTTTAAGAAATGTCTTTTTAGCCAGGCGGTGGTGGCGCACGCCTTTAATCCCAGCACTTGGGAGGCAGAGGCAGGCGGATTTCTGAGTTCGAGGCCAGCCTGGTCTACAGAGTGAGTTCCAGGATAGCCAGGGCAATACAGAGAAATCTTGTCTCGAAAAAAAAACCAAAAAAAAAAAAAAAAAAAGAAAGAAAGAAAGAAAGAAATGTCTTTTCAGATGCTTTGTCAATTTTAAGAGATGGTCTCATCCTATATTTTAGAGTTACTATTTAGAATATCTATTTTGGATATTAGCACTGGGTCATAGCACTAGCTAGGAATCGTTTCTGAGTTTGCGTGCGACCTGTTCATGCTGTTGTTTGTTTGCTGTGCAGAAATGTCTTAATCTGATGTGATTCTGCTGGTGGCTTGTGCTTGCTGTCTTTCCCTTTGTGGAGTCCTAACTAGAAAAATCATTCCTTGTATCTACAACTTGAGTTGTTTCTCTTAAGTCTTCTTGTAGTTTCAGACTTTGGGATCTTACATTCACGTCTGTGATCCACTTCTAAGGAAATGGTTACAAGGTGTGAGGTGTCAGTCATCTGCCTGTGGATTGGCAACTGTCTCATGATTTTCTAAGTATTAAGTCATTTATTTCTAGAATTGCATCCCAAGCAGTTGCTTTCTCTGTTCATTTCAGTTATAAAAGACAGACATGGGAACAGCTTGGATGCCAATAGAGAAATCTGGAGTGTTATCCTGAGCAGCAGAGGCAACAGAGCCATAAGATTAAGAGCAGGAAGTGAGTAAAGATAACATCAGGTTTCATTACTCAGTCTGCTGCTGTGTGAGGAAAAGGGGCCTCAAACTCACCAGAGCTTCACATGAACTGTTTCTGAAGCTCACCCAAAAAGAAGACGACACAATCATTTACACACTGGTTTCAGAATCCCCTACATTTTGAGAAGTATTAGTAGAGTCATCAGTCTACCACACATGGTGTTTGTGTACAAGCAGAGTGAAAATCTGAAATCTCACCTTCATTCAGAGTGAGATTTATATGTGGGGAGCTGACTAATATGTACAGAATCACCCACCACTGCTGGGAGTGGAAGCAAGCAGTCTGAGAGGTTCCTGTGCTGAGACAAGGGTTATGTATCACCATGGCCTGCCTTAACTGAAAGCTTAGGGTGCTATCCAGGGACTCTGTCCTTGGAGGATCCCCAGTGTTTATCTCGCCTGCTGTGCACATCTTCTGGAAGCTGTTTGCACCTTCTCAGGTTCTGCTTTGGAAAGAGATGAAGTGGCAAACATTTGAGGTCTCTGCTCTCCATGCTTCCTCTCACTTCAGGATCATCTTATAAACAATCTGTCTAGACGCATCTCTAACGCCATTTAAGCCACTCTATAAATGATTCAATTTGTCCTCTTTCTTTAAGAATAACCATTGGTATAGGACTACCAAGCCCTTTTTGTGGGAAGTCAGAATTTAAGCTCTCAGTAGCAATTATAGAACAAAATATTATTAAATTTCTTTGATTCTTTATTTTGTCTATTGGAATTATGGATAATGATAAAATATATTCATGTTTACTTAAGTTACTTTAGCTCCAGAGTTCATGTATGCATATTTAAATATAGTGTGATATTAAAATTAAGTAATAGATGATTTTATAGATTAGTTGTGTTCAGCATATTCTCAATTTTAAACCTTTAAATTTAGCCCCTGGACAACAGCTATAAAACTTATAATTTAATAATTTGTGGCAAGACCAGCCTATCTACTTCTATTCATTTTTCTGAATTTGCAAATAAATAAGGTCTTTTAATGCAAGTATGGTAACTGAGTGCTACTGGCTTTCTGCTTTGTACATGTTACTTCTCTACCAACTTTAATTGCCATGTCACTGCTGAGATGGGAGCTTGTCTCATCATTCATTGGCCATGGTCTATTACACAAGAATGAAGGAGGCTACAGTGAGATGCTTCTGAATGTAAGAAAGATGACTCTGGAGAGAACAGAAAGTTATGACTTCTCCTTCTGGTGCAAGGGCCTGTGTTTATCATTCACTCAAAATAAGAGCGTTGCTTCTCAGAAGAATATTATTATGCTATGCAACTGTCTAGGACCCATGGTACCTCATAAAGGACATATAAAGGACATATTTATAAGGATGCATCTTTCAAGATTTGTCATGAGTGTGATTGTTTGACATGCTTAAATCAATAAACACTATAGCAGCAAGCTGGCTGTGTCTTATATGACTTTCCCTGGGTGGACAGAGAAATGTCTTTTTACTCCAGATGGAGACAGAAGAAGCAACTGGATGTCAAATTCCAGGTCTGTATTGGTGAACCAGTGAGGGGTGATTCAAATGAAGCTCCATCACTGTCAAGTCTCCTGGCATAGGCAGATACTACTGAGAAGTGCCAATACCCAGGCAACCTTCTTCATCTCATATGATATGGCTCCCACAGATTACAAGCAGCTGGAACTGGTGGGAGTGGGGACTGAATTCTTACTGTTTTCTCCAGTCCTCCCAAAAATCTCCATAGTTGTGTCCTCATAAACATAGAACTAGCTATCTAGTTTTTCTTTTTATCTCTTTCCTGTCATCTTGGAGCAGACCTTCATGTAAGTCAGTCTATTAGCTCTCTTTCATGATGGTTGTGGCCATCTGAATCTCAATAAAAGCTTTATCTTATCACTGCATTGTCAATGGAGTGTCTGACAAGCTGTCACTCCAAATCAAGCAGGCAGCACACTAGCACATAGCTCTTACATAGAATAGCCTTTCAGATGTGCATGAGCTAAGTCCATCAGAGTACTCAAAACAAAATGTTCATTTAAAAAGAACTAGTAGTGATGTATTATTTTAAAATATACAGATAATATGTTTGGAATTATTTCAAATTTATATTGAGAGAAACGTATGTATTTTCAGTATTTCTGAAGATAAGCATCTACACAAAACTGTTCAACTGATTGTTGTTTTGTATCAAACAACTTTTATAATACTCATTGTTATAATATTTTAGTATTTTTAAAATGAACATTAACAGATAAAGTCTTTGTTTCTTTGTTTTATTTATTTTTAGTAGAGCTTAAAATCTTGGCTCTTACTGTGATACAAGCCCAAAATAAGTACAAATTTTAGACACTGGAGTTCATTGTAATAAGGCTGTACTTCAATGACCCTCACATCACCAAAGGCTTTTACCTCCATCATAGCTAAGCTGAGAGTTGACAGTTCTGCTGCACCAAGGAATGAATTGTAGGCATGCTTTTTGGATACAGATTTCCTGCTATGGTCAAAGCTATTTGTATTGAGTGATTGTCATCCTTCTCAGCCCACAGAGAACAGGTTACATTCATTTAAGAAATGGTGTGTATATTACGATGATCTATCCATGAAGTCATTCACCAACTGTTTCAATGAACAATGGTTCTGCTTGGAGGGTGGCACAGACATTAGGTGAGGGTAAAAATCTGGTTCATTGGCTGTGATGATTTTGAACAAACCCTAAGAGATTACAAATGCCAGCCCAGGCTACTATAGCCAGCAAAATTCTCAATTACTATAGATGAAAATGAAATTTACACAATATCTTTCTGCAAATCCAGTGCTACAAAGGGTAATGGATGGAAAACACCAACATAAGGAGCAAAACTACACCCTAGAAGAAGGAAGAAAGAAATCTTTCAACAAACTCACACAAACCTAATTCCACCTCTATCAACAAAAATAACAGGAGGAAATAATTACTTTTTCTTAATATCTTAATAGGAAAATTAATATTACCAACAAATACTAATCAATTGAAATCCAAAAATGTGAGGAATTAGAAATTTGTCGGCTGTCATCCAGTGGTCTCTCTAATTTGGTAATTGGAGAAAAAGGTCCAATATTGTACAATCCATATACACTTTCTGCTTGTTTGTACCTGACAGTGTCTTGCTGGGTTCCACATAATGGTCTTGAAATCAGGCTTCTCCTCTCTCAGCCTATTAGTAGGATTGTTTATTTCATGTTTTTACACTATACTATGGTTTTCAGAACAGCTCACATATTTCAAAAGTTTATACAGCCAAAAGAAATGTAGACAATTGGGAGGTGGCTTATAAGAGAACAAGAAAAAGTGAGAGTGAATGCTTTACTTGATGTTTGTAATTATTGCATACAATGAATTCTTAAGTCTCAACAATATGAAAACAACAAAACCCATCAAGACAGCAACTAATCCAACCACTGGAAGCATACCACACAAACTATGAATGGCTGGACCAATTAAAACAGCAAACAAGAGAAGCATGTGAGAACAGAGCACACGAGCTATGAATGTCTGGTTCATGTTTTGTTGCCAAATTTTGGATGTAACCAAAGTGTCTTTTGATGGATAAATGACTAAGAAAACTTTGGTGAATCTTTGCAATAAAATGCTGTTGAAGGTGATAATATTAGCTACCAAGGCACAGATGGACTTTAGTAGAACCTTAGATTCATATTGCAAAATGAAAGGAGCTGGTTTGGAAGTGCTACATACTCATGATGGCACGTTCATGGCATTCTTGCTAAGACAAATTGTGGGGAGAAAGTTGTATGATTCCTAGACTGAAGGGGTTAGAAAGTTTTGGGTAGATGGAGAGTATTTATCAACTGTCCTAGAACTTCATAGTAAGAAATGTGAGCCTTAAGTGAAACTACAGACATCACTTAACATCCCTACAAGTATGTGGAGAGTTGTATGGAAGTGCTCCGCTCACTGTACAATTTTCTTTTGAAACTTCAGCTGATCTGAAAACTGAAGCTCATAACAATTTGTATTGAAATTTGTGCCTTTGCTACTTTTAACTGTGCAAGCCACAGAGAAACTGACATTCACCTGAAATTTTGCCAGGGCTTGCTGGGAGACATGGAATCATTAGCACAGATTCTTAAAGTCCTAGGGTGCTGTCATCACCCCAGTAAAAAGTTGTTACGGACAAAGATGCAGAGACTTATATCAGTGGATTTATTTTTTTTATGTTTCTTTGAATATAGTCTAGACCCTTAACTGTCAGAGACAACTGTATCAATTGTTTCACTGACTGAAGGCTCAACCCTCTGAAGGCATGCAGGAACTTCTAGAGTGACAGTTCTCAACACTTGGGTTCTGGCACCTCTGGGGATTAGATGATCCATATTGCAGTAACCTAAGACCTTTGGAAACAGAGATATTTACATTATGATTCATAACAGACAAAATTACAGTTATGAAGTAGCAACCAAAATAACTTTATGGTTGGGGGAGGGCAGGGTCCCAGTATTAGGAAGGTTGAGAACCACTGCTCTAGAGTCTCATGATGGCTTCCTGGCACTTCTATGCTCTCGTTCACTCCAGGGACTGAATGAGTTTAACTCTCATTATATTTCTTCCAAACTACCTGTACTACTCTAGGGATATTTGCTGACCACACTGAGTTTTGTTAGTAACTCGTTGATTTCAGTTTTGGTAGCTTTTATGATTCCCTAAATTGAAGACAATGAAAAAATAAATAATACATTTATTTCTTTGTTTCAGGGTCTTCTTTGGCTCTTCCTGAAGCAGCATGAGAAAAGAAGACACAGATATCTAAAGGGTGTTTGTCTCAAACTGTAAAGCCATTGGCAGTGGTGAGGATTTTAAATGACAGATTTTTAATTTAACACTTGCATTTGTGAAGCAGCTCTTCCCCCTTCAGTTCTGCACTGTATTTTTCGACAGTTGGGATTTTTTTGTTTGTCTTTTCTTCATCTTTTTTTTCTTCAGATACTGCTTACTCAATTAACAGGCTTTCAATTAATTTCTAGTGAAGTTTAGCCACCTGCAACTCTTGGAAACTGTGACAGTAGCAAGAGGGTTCTGGTGGCATGTTTCATGGAAAGGCCTCTTACTGCTCTCTCAGAGATACCACCGTTATCACAGGCTTAAGCTTGACTTCACAATATTGAAAAATATTTTTCAGCATCCTGTAAGTCCATCACTGTTTGTGTTGGCTAATTCTGTTTTTGGACTCTCTGTGTAGAGTCTCATTATAACCACACAAACAGCCAATACTTTGTCAGAGGAGATGGGCTACAACATTCTATATTTTTTTTATCATGCTACCTACCGGGTAGTAGCTTGTGATATGATGTATATATGGCATGAGAATCTGTCCTCATCAGTCTATAACACGCAGGTCGCTGTTAACATTTGTGTGTAAAAAGTAAGGCAGTCATGAAATGTCATCTTAGCACATGGTAACCGTCACCCTCATGCCAACCTTGCAGATCTGCTTCCCCACAATGTGTTACAACATTTCTTGCCATTCCAACCCTTCCTGTTCTTACTGATATGGTAAGATGTCTTTAATATTTGACTTTTCCTTTTATGCATACATATTTTAAGGCAGATCTTATTTAATAGGCAGCAGACGTGTATTCTCAGCACTTCTCATTTAAAGTAGATATATCATACCATTGTGTGATTGGTGAAAATCCATTGAACATTTCTGAAGAGAAAAGTGATTCAAACT
>JADRCC010573019.1:2868-14103 GCA_019843855.1 Hylomyscus alleni | reverse complement strand
TGCTGGAGATGAATTTGAGGGTGAGTGTAGGAGGAAAGGCAGTGGCCGCCTCTACATAAACACCTGGAGCCACTCAGCCACAAAGGCAGCTCCTGCAAGAGGACCTAATTGAAGACTGCCTGAGAGACCAAGGATTGTTGATGGGAACAATGCCAGCCAATCAGGAACCGCTGTTTTGAAGCGATGCTTTCTTGGCACCGATGGGCACGGGTGGAGGGTATCAAAGGAGCTTACAGCAGTGTTCAGATGAGCTCGCTTCTCACCTGCTCCTAGAGTCTGTGTTGTTGATTCCGCCCCAGCTCCCCTCCAACCCCCAAGGGCAGGTCGGGTCAGCAGTGAATAGTCCAGGACACAGACAGCAGGTGAGTATTTATTTCAGTGTCTGATAATGGGAAGCAAGTTGGTTTTTTTTTTTTTCTTTATGTCTACTGGGACGGTGGTGTTCAAAATCTAAGCAGGAGCCATTTGTACTCACACCCCACAGTTCTTTTGGGTGGCTGTTTTGCCCTGTCTGCTTTAATTTGGCTTGTTTACTGGGGAGGAGGGATGAGATATTTCACGATGGACATGATGCTTATTTTCCAAATTTCTTCTGACATTGCTCTGTTTCATCCACTCTATAGGCAAGGATGACAGACTCTCTTGTGTGCTGTTCTTAAGAGAAATTAAGGGGACTGGATCACCAACCAGAGAATTCACATGGAGGGACCCATGATGCTGGCTGCGTATGCAGCAGAGGATGGCCTTATTGGACGTCAGTGGGAGGAGAGGCCCTTGGACCTGAGGGGGTTCGATACCCCAGTGTATGGGAAAGCCAGGGCGGGAAGACGGGAGTGGGTGGGTGGGTGGATGAGCATCCTCGTAGAGGCAGGGGGAGGGGGGATGGGATGGGGAGTTTCCGAAGGGGAGATCTGGAAAGGTGAAAACATTTGAAATGTTAATAAAGAAAAAAAAAGAGAAATTAAAATATGGCTAAAGTTGCCTGACTACAAGTCACATAACCAGCCTTCACCTCAGGGTGTGGCTACAGGGTATAGATTTTTCTTTGTATCCATTTTCTGAGTATCATTGTGTCTGAACTGCCTGCAGACGTCACCCATAGTGCAGGTTTTTAACCTCATCCTGCTCAGGAGACGTAGTATGTGGGATGCTGGCTTAGGGGGAAAATTCAGAAATGCTGTGTAGAAAATGTTGATTTTTGTGTAAACATCTCAGATTTGGTAAAAGACCTTCAAATCATACACCCTTAAATCATAATCTCTACATCACAACAACTATTCATACTGTACCTAAGTCCTCTTTATCACAGGAGTTTATGTAGATTTCCTCATTCTTGCATTTGTATTCATTTATTCATGTTTTAAATGACTCTTGTGGGTTCCTCATTCTTGAATTTGTATTAATTTACTCATAACCTAACGACTCCTTGGGAGAAACTATTCCAAGAGCACAATGGCGCACACAGATTGTAAATCAGTACATTTTTGTGTTGCCTCCCTACAAAATAGATTGCCTTAAAAATTATTCTCACGCAAATCTTCAAGCAAAATGTTGGTCATAAGGATTCTTAAAACATATGTGTGTATGTGATGTGTGTGTATGTGTATGTCTGTGTGTGTATGTCTCTCTGTGTATGTATGTGTATTTCTGTGTATGTGTATGTCTGTGTGTGTCTGTCTGTCTGTGTCTCTCTGTCTGTCTGTCTCTGTCTCTCTGTCTCTCTGTCTCTCTCTCTGTGTGTGTGTATGGGGGGGGGGGGTATCTACATGGAAGTCAGAGGACAAACTGTTAAAATCAGTTCTTTATTTTTATCTTGTGGGTCCCAAAGAGTGAATGTAATTCATCAGGTTTGGTAGTAAATGCTTTTAGCTGCTGGCCCAGACATAAGTATTCTTAAGAACAATAACAGACAGAATAAGAGGACAGTCGATACTGGAGGGAGGAACATTAACAAAGAAACCCAGAGGAACCAGTAAGCAGATAAAGAACAACTGCAGTGGCTGTGCAGAAAGCGACAGAAAAGACAGCAGAGGGCAGGGGACGGGTGACCAGGGTGACAGAGGAATTTGTTTCCTGGAATTGTCTTAAGGAAGACGTGAAGATCAGACTTTCTGCTAACTTAGCACTTTGGAGGAGATGGAAGAAACAGAACAGAGAGGGGTGGAGTTCGTATCGAGAGGAAATACAGAAATACACATGAACACAGTCCCATCCTTTCCTTAACGCAGCACCACTGTCGTTGGGGCTCAGCACTGGAGGTTTGACATTGATGCCTCAGTGGCTGCAGCTTTTACCTGTGAAAACGCTGTCCACCATCACTCCTTTGCCTCCTTATTACCATCAGCTTATTTCAGAGCTCACTGTTTCTCTTCTAGGGACTCAATAATATCTTTACATGACCTTTGCGTCCCTCCTTTTTGTACTGAATGATGATGCCTCCTTCCTGGCTCGAATGTGAAGCTCTAACCCTAAAATGGTTGTACTTGGTGACAGAGTCTTTGAAGGGATAATTAAGGACACGTGAGCTTCTAAAGATGGAGGCTATGTTAGTTATTTTTCTGATAAAACAACATGACCAGAAGCAACTTCCAGAAGGAAGAGCTTATTTGATCTTATAATTACAGTGAGAGAGACCATGATAGCTTGGGAGACATGATAGTAGGTGGTAAGAGCATGAAGCCAGAAGATCATCATCACTGACAACCAGGAAGTTAACCGCATATGAGGGAAGGCTTACAAACCCCCAAAGCCCATCCTACTGACCTATTTCCTCTAGCAAGATGCCACATATATGTACATATAGCTACTCCCAAACATCACCACCAACCAGGGACCATGTGTTCAAATATATGAGCCTACACCAGACATGTTTTTGTATGAACTGCCACAGGCCCTAATTAACTAACAGAAGTGTTAAGTCAAACGCCCACAGTAACCTGTTGATACAATCAGAGAAGCTTTGTAAATTGGGAATGTGTGAAGTGTCAGACAGTGAACACAGCTCACAGTTGCAATCTTTTCATCCTGAAGGTCTTTTTTTTTTAATTGTGTGTATATGTGTGTCGGTGAGTAGTTTTATTCACGTGAATGCAGTGCAGAAAGAGGCCAAAAGAGGGTGTCAAATATCCTAGAGCTGGAGTTGTAGGTGGTTGAGAGTTAGTTACCTAATGTACGTGCTGGGAACCAAACTTGGATCCTTTTCCAAAGCATTATGAGAACTTAGGCACTGAGCCATTTCTTCAGCCTTTAAACTCTTTCTCATAAGCAAGTGAGTACATATTAGATTAATAATTAAAAGCATATCATAGCCAATACGTAGACAAATAACTTGTCACTATTATCATGATGAAGGATATGTAGATTCTAGTCCTGTATGACTAGACATGTTCGAACTGTTCACATCAGTACCACTGCCTATGTGCAAGAATCCACATCATAACTTCTTACATGGAGAAAATTTGGCCGGGCGGTGGTGGCACACACCTTTAATCCCAGCACTTGGGAGGCAAAGGCAGGTGGATTTCTGAGTTCGAGGCCAGCCTGGTCTACAGAGTAAGTTCCAGGACAGCCAGGGCTATACAGAGAAACCCTGTCTCAAAAAACAAAACAAACAAACAAAAACAAAAAACAAAAAAAAAAAGAAAAGAAAAAGAAAAAAGAAAAAGAAAAAGAAAATTTGGGGGTTTGGACGCTTTCTGAAAAGGCAAGCAATATTTCCCATTAATTAGTGTGATGTTTTAAAAAATATGGCTCCCATAAGTCCATAGGGAGTGGCACTATTAGGGGGTATATCCTCGTTAGAGAAGGTGTGGCCTTGTAGGAGTGGGTGTGGCCTTGTTGGAGTGGGTGTGGCTTTGTTGGAGGAAGTCTATCACTGTGGAAACAGGCTTTGAGGTCTCAAATGCTCAAGCCCTGTCTAGTGTAACATTTACTTCCTGCTGCTTGTGGATATGGATGAAGAATTTTCAGCCCCTTCTCCAGCACCATGTCTGTCTGCACACTGCCATGTTTTCTGCCATGGTGCCCTGGGCTTCTCCTACCCATATGTTCCATGCTACATACTCTGAGTCCTAGTGACCACCCTCTCTCTCTGCTTTCCTTCAAGTCTAGGGTGGTAGCATCTCTTCTGTTATCTTTTTCAACATCCTCTGTTATGCCAAGTGTATCAACTATGCCTAGTTCACACTGTGTAATCTGGCATTTTGGGGAAGACAAAAGCAAACACACCTCACCTCAAGTGGTCCTAATGTGGTATCCATCGCTTCTATTTGTTTTAGTGACCGCTGCAAATATCTACTCCTTGCATATAAAGGCCATTTACTTGGTGAAGACATGCCAGGTATGAACCTCCGTTAGGTAAAGGTGAATTAGAACGTGTTATTCCTCCTGGTTACAGTGATTAATGAAAAGGGAGTGCTGAGCACATAAGGGAAGACCTGGAACTTGTACACAGTTTTTCTCAATGGATGAACCAAGCACCTTGTGTCCCCCTTATTACTAATAGGTAGCCAACAGATGTGAGTCACCTGAGAAGGAACACAGCATGTGGACAGCAGAAGAGATGGTGACAAGAGGAGCTCTTGGGGGAGGTTGTCAATGAGTTCTGAAACATACTCAGAAAGGTATGCTTCAGGGGCTACTAATTCCTTGGTATTGCTTTTGCCAGTCAGCCAGTTTTTCTCTCACTGGGTCATCGTAGGTCTGCACTGAAATTTGATTTGATTATTCTCAATTTTTTTCTAGCTTATCAAGAATGGATAACCAGATCTGCCAGGAAGAAGAAATTTACCAATCATTTCTCTCTCTCAGAGATTCCAGGAAGCATTTCCAGTGGCCCATAAACCTTGTGCCAGTGAGCTTAGTCGGCCATTCTGGAACATGCTTTGAAGGGATCCAATTAAGAAGTTCTCCGAGCCATACAATCTCTTCCTTTTGCAAAATCATCCGTGGCTCGACGTTGTTACTGGCACCATTGTCTTATAAACAAATGTTCAGCTATATACAGTTTTTAGAAAATTTGTCGTTCACAAGACTAGACAGAGTGCTGGTAGCCTGTGAAAATACTGTTAGAAATATGTTGAAAATGTTGTAACCCTTAGAAAAAAGAGAAAAGATAGATGGTTTTAAGATAGGTACAGAAAGAAAAAAGGATTCCAATCCATTTAGGCAGAGACACCAACCCAAGGCAAACATGCCCAGCTTCATGCGGTCTCAGAAGAGCACTTATCAAGTGACTTCACAAAGCTGTTAACTTCTCAGGACCCACTTCAGTCATGAAATAACACATCCAAATGTACTCCCAGAGGCACATTTACAGTTGTGTCATTGTGAAGTTTTTTGTCTCAGACAGTTCTGAGATGCAAAAACTCCTCAACTAAAAAGAAAACCAAAAGGAAAAGAAAGCAGCATTTTTCTATCTCTTGCCATCATGAAACGTACGATTCTCTTGTGTGGACCATCCACTGAGGATCAGGGTTTCCCAGAGATATTGATAATTTCTAGTGGGTTCCATATTAGTCCAACTGCGTCTAGTTGATGGTAGCATAATTCCACAGACGTGATAAACCTGGCACATTACTTGTATATGAGCACACGTGAGCTCATATTAGGATATGCATATAGTGAGTGAGAAGTGTCTTTTTCAACCAATATAAATCAGTGCTCTCATTCCATAAATGTCTTTAAGTAATTTTTATGTGTTGAGTGTTTTAAGTGCTGAGAATATAAAAGTTAACAGAAAGTGGTATCTGCCCTAGAGTAACTCATATTTTAGAGCTATCAATCATACTAAGCTAGATAAATGGGTATAGACTTAGTACTTGTTAGTACTAAAAACCAAATGCTGCAGCTGGGCACTGGGGGTGAACACCTTTCATCCCAGCACTTGGGAGACAGAGGCAGGCAGATCTCTGAGTGAGTTCAAGGCTAGCCTGGTCTATAAAGCAAACTCCAGTATAGCCAAGGCTACAAAACAAGCAAACAAACATAAAACAAAACAAAGAAGAACTAAAATACTACTAAGTACAACAAAATTGTCAAAAATAGAGTGGAGAATAGTTTTAAATGTTTAAAATGTTGTCCAAGGCCTTCAGGAAAGTCTTCACTAATGTAGCAATTTCTAAAAAGACTTGGAAAATGTCAGTGTATAAGCTATGGCTAATTCTCTCAGTTTAATTGCAGAGGGAACAACCTATGAGAATATCTTGAGGCAGGAACTTGCTCTGTGATCTGCAGAAACATTGAAGCGTGTGTGTGGTTGCAGCATAGAGAGGGGAGACTCATAGGTGAGGAAGGTTTAATGGGGAGGTTGGGATGTCATATAGATTATACCATATAGATTATACAGGGATCACTGAGACAGAATGCTTCGATGGGTGTTGAGCAAAAGACTGACGAGTGCTTTGAATCCATTTTAAAATTAACCGTAAAGTCCTTACTTAAAGTTGGAAAGTAACTTTAATAAACTTATATAGCATATTAAAGAGATCCATCTTTTGAAAGAGAAATATCTCAGTTTTAACTTTAGCATTTGAAGAAACCTGTTTAACTCAAGGTTGTGACTGGCAGGGTAGTGTTTTTTATTTGTTGTTTGTTTATTGGAAAGTTCTCTCTTTAAAGCTCTCTTCTCTCTCTAGTATTCCAGAAACCAGAATTCTGGGGTTACATTTCCTCAGCCTCCTCCCCCTTGGGGTTCACATTCTGTCATGCTTTCATGAGAGATTCAGAAGGCGAAGGAGACGAAGGAGACGCTGTGGAATTCTCCCTCCAGCCTCCATGTGACTCACACAGCGGGATCTGCTCAGAGCATAGCTGTGTAATGCTGAATTAGCTGCCTTGTGCTGACCTCTGGGTGGCAGTAGCTCCTGCTTCCTGAATGCTAAAGGCCCCCAGGGGACAACAGCCTTGGCTCTCCCAAGAAAGCTAGGCATCATATCCCTGCACCATATCCTCAACTTGCTTTGTGTTTTCCTTCATGATTCCTGACTGACGCACATATCATGCCAGACTAATTCTAGACCTTCAAAGGTGGGGTGCTTGTCATTGGATTTCCTTGTATTCGACTATGGTAATGACCTCTTTAGGTTTCTAAGGTCGGTACCTTAATTACCAGAAGTTAAAAAAAAAAAAAAGCTTATTAAAGATAATAGTTTAGGAGATCAAGTTCACCATGGTTGTGCTATCGTGTGGAAGAAAAGGGATGAGATGGGGTGCTGGAGTTCCTTCTGACTGTGGTTCAGACTGCAAGGAGATAACAAGCTCAGAAGCATCACAACATGGTCTGCGTAAGATCAAGAGAACCTCTAGAGCAGTGGTTCTCAACCTCCCTAAAGCTGTGACTCTTTAATACAGTCCCTCATGTTGTAGTGACCCCCCAACCACAAAATTATTTTCATTGCTACTTCATAACTATAATTTTGCTACTGCTATGAATCACAATGGAAATATCTGTGGTTTTGGATGGGTTTAGGTGACCCCTGTGAAAGGGTCATTGGACCCTCCCCAAACTGGGTTGTGCTGCACAGGTTCAGAACCACTGCTCTAGGCTTTACTTCCAGTCTCATTTTCAATGGCTGTGACTCCCCTTGAGGCCACCATCTTGAAGAGGAACCCCAGTTTCTTGAAGCAGATCAAGACTGCTGCTGCCTGCGCCTACCTTCTGACTGCTATGACACCCTACCCCTCTACCTTCAAAACACTGAAGATCTATTCTATTGAGTTTCGCTGCACTTTTAAACAAACCAGTTTTGAACACTGTTAAGAACAAAGGGGGAGTGGGGAGGATACCACTTGTTACAGAATCCATGTGCTCACATGGGCAGAGATGCACTAGTGGTAGGACTTCTGATACATAGTACTTTTTAAAACTACAGCAAGATGCCCATGGCATCTGCCCAATTACGTAAAACAGACATGACAGAAACGGTCACTCGATGAGATCATGTCGGCATAGTAGGTAACTTGTAGTTTACAATGTCTAGGGCAGGAAGATGCGGGGCATCAGAATACAACTAGACGGAAAATGGTCTTTACCTTTAGGCTCAGCTGCAATTTTAGTGTTCGAGGAACATTCCACACACAGCAGGAAGAAAGCAAGGATGAAGGACAGCCTGAGTTTGAAGGAGAGGCTCAGGTGCTTGCCTAGGCAAGTTGCTGGTCATATTGTGACAACTGAGGAAGATATCTTTCTATTCTGGGGAATAGACTTCTTAGCTCAATCAGGCTATCACAAAAGGGAAGACCAATCATTTTTCCTTAATTCGCCAACAACAGTAATAACTATACTGGGGATAATGCGACTAATTATGTTTTGCACTCACGGACTACACGCAGGCACTGAAGAACTAATAACTGTCCGGGTATTGGCTCATGGAGGCCCCACAAGTGCTCTCTAATTGAGGAACTATTGTGATGTTGAATCACAGGTTTGTAAAATCTGAATCTATGAGAGGCAATTACCAGCTTGACAGCACACAGGCAGTTAAATAGTAGAGCTGGGAGCAGGCTTTCCCTTCTCAAAATCCAAGTTGTTAAACACTATACAGTCAAAGTATAACTTATCCAACTTCTTTGGGTTTATGCTTTACATCAACATTGGGGCTATTCTGTACTAATATAGTCTGGAGACATATACAACATCCTCCCTTGTAGTTATGGAGGCTGGGAAGTCCAAGATAACGGATCTAGAGCACTCAGTGTCTGGTTCACAGGTACCTGTCCTTTTTCTGTGACAGGTCTTATGTGACAGAATAGGCACAATAATCACCATAGCTCTTTTATAAATCTCTCCAACAACTCTGTGCACTCATAGAAGTTATGGTTTGGGGCAGGGGCGCTACAGAAGCATTTGGTCAGTAGCAGTACCTATAGCCATATGCTCTGTACATTCTATTAATTCTCTCTCAAATCAATCTATCCACTTTTCCTAGCACCATCATTCTATGAAGAAGAAACCATGGTAATATTCTTTAAAGGGTGACTGTAGGATTTTCCTCGCTGGTTTCCATTCACGGATCTGGCCTTTCTTCTATTCCTATTCCACATTATAGTTGAAAGGAGAAATTCAAGGCACAAATCTAATTCTGCTGTGCTAGTTAGCTACTGAAAAGGCTCTAATGGCTTTTAATACCCATCCCTTGTAAGTCTGAAGGGCGATGTTGTCTACTGTTAGATGTTACGAACCTTGAAGTGCCCCGCTCCCCAGCTCCTAGCTCCCTTGTATCTTGTTAGTATCATTCCCGGTAAGTTTTGGCTCCATTTTATCTCACTAGCAAAGTCTTGTTGATCTCTGAAATAAATTAAATGGAATCTCACATAACAACGCCTGCCTTTCCTTGGAGAATGGAATTTTATAGGTACATACAGTCAACGAACATTGCCCTGTCCCTGGTCACAAGATGCAGTCTAGTAAGTCAAGAGAGTCAGGTGAGGTTTGGCTTTCCACTAACTAATTCCACAGTGCTCAGCATATACTTTCAGGAAGATGCTGAGCATTAAGCTACAGTTATTGGATAAATGGAGCTTAACAACTTTCCCGAGTTTAGTGAAAAGGACATGGCCTTTACAGAAATCTAAAATGAGTTTTTTTTTCTCCTTTTATAGAGGATCAAGTTGGTCATGGTTCAATGAATCAGGAGCCAGTAGCGGCCACACATGGGCACTCCTCCTGTTGACTCCGGAAGAAGAAAGGTGAAGGGCAATCAAGGACTTTATCTTACTTCAGATTTCTACGTAAGTGCCTTCTTTCTCAGGTAAGTCCAGCTTGGAATAGAATTTCCCATGTAGCTGATCTTAGTCCACCTTCAAGACCAGCAGGGCAAACTGATTCTGTGACTACAGTAATTAAGAGAGAGAGCCAAGATTGTTTGGTATTTTTAAGGGGGAGACTTGCAGTCTGATGGTCACTGGGAAGGACAGTATACTGGCCAGGAACAACTACTAGGCTCTGGTGGCTATCTCCACAAGACTGCTCCAGGAAGTGGCAGGGAGAAGTAGAGGCAGGCAAGGCATTGGTTGTCATTTCAGACTCTAACTCTTTTAACCCAAACATCCTGAACAACAAGGTTCTTCTACAATTAGAGTTTATTTACCATAGCAGACAGCTGGCAAATAAATAAATAAATAAATAAATAAATAAATTTTGCTAGAAAGTGTTTAGCTTTGCTTTGAAAGCAACACTCAAGGAAAGAGAACATTTTGACCTAGTTTTATTTTTAAATTTATTTCTTTATTCATTTTTATCGTACGAATAGTTTTCATACATGTATGTCTGTTCGACATGTGTGTGCCTTGTCCCTGAGGAGTTCAGAAAAGGGCATCAGATATCCTGGTCAGGAGTTACAGGTGGCTGTAAGCCACCGTATAACTTCTGGGAATCCAACCTCGGTCTCCTGTAAGAGCAGCCAGTGTTCTTAACCTCTGAGCCATCTCTCCAGCCCCTCCAGTTTTATTTCTATTGCTGTGTCAAATATGCTGACAAAAAGCAGCACAGGGCAAGAAAGGGTTCGTTTAGCAAACAACTCCAGGTTACAATCCAACATTGCAGGGGGGCAGGGATCACAGAGTTTGTGAGCATTGGCCACACCATATCCACAGTTAATGAATGTAGCTATGCTGCCTTTCATTAACGTAGCTATATTTCTCTATCTTATATAGTTCAGGGCCAAGCCTGGGGAGTGAAAGTCTCCCCTATAGCGGGCTGGATAAATTGAAAATCAAATCAATCCTACACAGCCAAAACCTGATCTTCAGAATTTAAGTTGACCTTTAGAAGTAACCGTCACAGGTGTTGTTCTTTTGATGGGATCTAGTAAAAGAGATTTAATTTTTTTTTTTAATGGAAGGCAAATAGTGGGGATGATGGCTACAGGTGATGGAGAGATAGGAGGCCAGGAGAAACTGGCTCCACTTTATAAAGTAATCCTTCCATTCAGTGAATTTAGAGAATACACACGATTTTGTTTCTGTCGACATTTCAGAGGATTCTTATTCTCTCTAAGATTCTTGCCAACAGAGCTTCAATCAGCTTCCATAATCCTTTTAGATTCCATGCTTCATTGTTGGGGGGGAAAGGCCTTGTTTGACTTTGCCTGGAAACCTTCACACCACAACAAAACAAATCTCTCCAGGCTCCTAGGCAACAGGGGCTCCCTTGCACCAGGAAGAAGGGCTTGTGGAGGAGATGATGGCTCCACCCTGTGAACAGTGGGTCCTAAGAACCCAAGGGTGCTCTCAAAA
>JADRCC010573018.1:0-11673 GCA_019843855.1 Hylomyscus alleni | reverse complement strand
CTCAGGACATTGTGTGAGTTTATCTTTAAGATTTTCTGGAAGTAAATTAAAAGATCATATGGATCTGTCCATGGCCTACACTGAAAGAGCTCTAAGTTATTTTATTTACCATTTCTGTGAGGCTGAGCATTTGTAGTTTTTCTTTTCAGAACCTGTCCCTAGTCAGTTTTGCAGAATAAATAGTAAGTAGATAGATAGGTAGATAGATAGATGGATGGATGGATAGTAGATAGGTAGATAGATAGATAGATAAGAAGAAAGAGAGAGAGAGAGAGAGAGAGAGAGAGAGAGAGAGAGAGAGAGAGCAAAAGTAAGAAAGAGAAGCAATTACCAATAAATTCTGATGCGAATAAGGGGAAATCAGAACACTTATTCATTGTTAGCTGAAGTTCAAACTGGTGCGAGCATTAGGGAACTCAATGTGAAGTTCTTCAGAAAGTTATAAATGTATTTACCTTGGGACCCAGCTGTACTTCTGGACATGGTCCCAAGAGACACTCTATCCTATTACAAGAGAGACTCTATCCTATTACAGAGAATTTTCCTCATCCCTTATTCATTGCTGCACTACTTACCATGGCCAGGAAGTAGATACAGTGGGATGGAACATCCCACTGTATTGGACAATTATTGGACATTCAAAGTGTGGCAAATATATAGATTGGAATACTACTTAATGCTAAAGAAAATGAAATTTAAAGTTAAAGGATGGATGAAGAATTAACCATTCTGAGGTCACCTAGGCTCCCAAAGGCAAATATCATAGTATGTTGACTTGAATAAGAATGGCCTCCATATGCTAAAGTGTTTCAATATTTAGTCCCTTGTTGGTGGTTATTTAGGGAGGATTAAGAGATGTGTCTATGCTGGAGGAAGTATATTACTGGGGGCAGATTTTGAGGATTTAAAGCCTCATATTATTTCAAATTAGTTCTCTAATACCTGTTTATAAATTGATTTGTGAGTTCTCAGCTTTTATGGCTCTGCCATCACCATCACGGGGGCAAAGTCAAATAAATTAAGTTAAAGTTATGACTGTGAAGCCTCAGTTTCACTAGAGACACCAAGAACAAGGTAAATCTGCCAAATGGACCCTGTGAGTAGAACAGCCTGAGAAGGGAGCCATATTTTGCAGGTAACACATCTGGAAAGGTAAAGACATCTGACCCCTTTGACAGTGGCCTTTGGGCTATAGTATTTGTAGAGGTTTTTGTTTGTTTGTTTGCTTTGTTTGTTTGACTCAGGATTTCGTCTCATTTTATTCTATTATTTTCTTGTGATGCCTTAATTTCTGCCCTTTAGATCAATAATGTAGTTCACACGCCATTTTATGTTGAAACTATGTAATTTGCTTTTGAATTTTACAGGCAGTTTCAATTAAAGGAATCCCTCCAGTCTAAGAAGAGATTTTGAAAGTTGGACTTTTGGGTCTGGTGAGATGGCTCAGCAGGTAAGAGCACTAGCTAGCTGCTCTTTCAAAGGTCCTGAGTTCAAATCCAAGCAACCACATGGTGGCTCACAACCACTCATAATGAGATCTGATGCCATTTCTGGTGTGTCTGAGGACAGCTACCATGTACTTATATATAATAACAAATAAATCTTTGAGCTGGAACAAGCAGAGACTGAGAAAGAAGAGTTGACTGAAGCGGAGCCAACTGGAAGGAGCTCAATTCCCAACAACCACATGAAGGCTCACAACCATCTGTACAGCTACAGTGTACTCACATACATAAAATAAATAAATAAATCTTTAAAAAAAGGTTGGAATTTTAAGCATTGTTGAGACTGAAGGAATATAGGAACTTTCAAAGAAGGACTCTAAAAGAAACAATTATAATATGATCATGAAACTATGGGGACCATGGAGTGAGAGGATGGATGTCTACTATAAGTTTAGGACATTCAAATGATTGATTCCCAGTTGGTAGCTGTTTGGGGAGGACTAAGGGTACAATCTTACTGGAAGAAGTATGTGACTGAGGTCAGTCTTTAGTGTTTCAAAAACTCCCTCTGTTTTGAGTTAGCTCACTCTGCTTCTTCTTTGTGGACTGAGATGTGAGCCGTCATCTGCTGCCCCAGCTCCGTGCTGCTTGCTACTTGAGGTCTGCTATCCTGGGCCCTTTAACTCTCTGTAATTACACGCCAAACAATTCTCTCCTTTAGTAGGTAGAAAAGTAACTAAGACGCGTATGTTCTTTATCATATGCCAACTTTGAGTCTTTAGACATATTTGCCTAAACTGAAGTACCCCTAGAAATTAGAAAAAAAGTGAAGAATCATGGCTGTAGGGTATTTCAAAGGAAGAAGAACAGAGAATAAATGACATGAAAGAAAGGAGAATAGTAGAACAAGAAGAGTTAGGCTGATGAAGATGGGAAGGTCAGGTGGAGGAGGTCATATTGGAAGGAAAAGAGGGATAGTTAAGACAAAAGGCCTAGGAAATAGTCACATAAAATCCTATTGCATATATATATATCTATCTATCTATCTATCTATCTATCTATCTATCTATCTATCTATCTATATATATATATATATATGCATGTGTGCATATACACATACATACTGGAGTTGGGAGCTCCAGTTTAGCTCAACAGTGATTGTCATTATCTTGGATCCAGTTGTGACTGGCAACCATAAGAGATTTAAGTTATGGCTCTCTAGGCAAAGGCCTTTTCCATGCTCCTTATGGTGGTGGCGGATGGAAGAGGCACTCTTTAGTTCCAATTGTTTGTTGGCTGTTCATCATGGAAAATGGATGCGTATCTATTTCTCAGGGTGGACCCGAGATTAAATACCTGTGGCAGAGAGGAATTTTCTGGGAAGGGAAGTTTATTGTCTAAACCCTCAGGGCCTCTAAGTACCTTATTAGTGTGGAAAACTGTTTTGGGTTATGTGACCTATGAGGGGAGCAGGGCACGTGTTCCAGGCCAGGAATCTGGTAGGGAGCAGAGTCGCCTAGGTCTCAGGCTTAGTCTAAACCACTGTGTCTCCAGCTCTGAGACTTGATCAGTCTTATCAAGCTTCTTGTTATGGTTTACATCTTAGGGAGGGGCTGAATGAGGGAGGGAGAGGGGTGGATGGCAGCTATCATGATGAAAAGTAAATATACATATACATATACATTGTGTATACATATATACTGCCCGTCATTTACAGAGATAGACAGTGTCACATATGCTACCAGATTGGAAGAGCTGAACTCTGACCTCTGCCACCTCCAATAACAATCCCCATAGCAAGATAAGTCCAGAGTGTAATAGCAACATGAATAGGATGGGAGTGACTGTTTTCTGCTTGGGTTTAAAGTCTGATCCATTAGATTAAACCCTTGCTTTGGTACCATTAAGTGGCCCAAGAAGCCATTGCTGACTAGATCATAGACCACTGAAGAGAATTTACTACTATTCTGCCAAATGGAAATCATAATAAACTCTTCCTTGTTTTCTTGCTTTTATATTCACAGAACAAATCATGTCTTTACCATTGAGAAAGTTCTTTTCTTTTTCTTTTTTTTTTAAATAGGCTGAAATGAGTGCAGAGACTCACAGTTGGACAGGGTGCAGAGAATAAGAGGTTGTGGAATGTTCAACTTTCATTTAGACATCTACATCACATAGCTTTCCTGGCACCTCCAGCCTAGGGAATTACTGATGATAGCAATGATTGACCCTCTCCCTGAATCTATTAGTAATAAACAATCCATCAATGAGAAGCTGTGTGCCCTGCTCCCTTCCGCTAATTGTAGGTGTTCATGTTTTGAACACCTATTGGTGTTCAAATTACTGGAAGTTCATGTTTGGCTTAAGTTATCTTGCTTTAACTGCCATAATAACTGGAAAATCAGACCAATTATATTTTACCTACTTAAGGATTCTGCAAAGAGTGGGATTAGAATTTATAATGAATAGTCTACCCTTATATTATGTTTCACCATCCATGCCCAGTGAATAATAAATATGTGAGGCTTTGTCACACATTGTGAAACGAGCTCATGTGTCGCCACTATTTGGTTACATTATAAATTGGGTTTATATAAGTGTGTTAGAATATGTTGGTAAGTGGTTAAGTGAGGGAGCTGCTAGTGTTTACTATGTGCAAATCTGTTGCAATTGAGGGCTTTGGGAAGTTCTTGAATAATATCACCAAGCATCCACTTCTCATAATGGCAGCATTAAAGAAACACCTACCGAGAAGAAAAATTAAAACTTTTTAAAATAGCCTAATTAGCGCAAAAACCCATTTCACTTGGAACCAAAATAGGATTTTCATTTTAATTCCTTATTAGGAGTCCTATTTTATGAACACAATCAGTCAGCATAGTTGTGAGCCAAGTTGGAAATTAAGAAAAAAATCAAAACATTCAAGATACATTCAAAAAGCTTCAGATCTTTAACCTTTAAAAATAAAATTACTTCTACCACTTACTACCCAGCACTGCAGCTGATTGATAAGGAACTGAGTGGAGACTGAGGAAAGGAGATAGTCTAGTGTTAACAGTTCATTAGGGTGCTTTGCTAACACTACTGATGGTCAGTAAGGGACCATCAGTTTGAGTTCACAGTCTTACATGTAAAAACCAGAAACACATACTAGGGGGAAGGTGTACTGGCTTCAGATGAGTCTCTTCTTGAAAATACATTGTTTACTTTATCAATGTCTATTTACAATGGAGATAATTTAAACTGAAACCCTCAGGTTCCCATTCTGTAGTGACATAATTTTGATGGGGTGGAACCTGCTTTTCTTTCTCAGTTACCATTGAGACTCACTTCTCACAACACTACTGGCTATGCCATGGTCTTCACCTTGTTATCTTCCTGTTAACCATTGCAACTTAAATTTCCTCCTTAAGTTTAATGAATCAAAGGCTTTGTATTCCAAAGTGACATTCTTTAGAGAAATTGGAAGCATTGAAGACTGGGCATAAATAGGAATCCAGTAATCAGGTTGAATGTTCTTTGAGATACAAAAAACAAAACAAAACAAAACAAATCAAATAAAACCTTGCTTTGTCACATCATAGACCTAAAACAACTGGACTAGATAACTACTTTCAGAGAAACATATGAAAACAGACAAACTGAATCCATTTCTTTTTATAATGCTTATATCACATATATTGTCATAATGACCAAAAGCTAACATACATTTATGTCTGAGATATAATGTTCACATCTATATCAAATGTGTTGTAAACAACATAGAGCAATACAAAAACAGAGTTAGTGTTCCTAAGTCTTTATTTTTAGGACTTGCCTACAATTTCAGTTTCACTTTCTTTGATAGAGGGAGAACATGTGTGTGTGTGTGTATGTGTGTGTGTGTGTGTGTGTGTGTGTGCGTGCGTGTGTAATGTCAATTTTCCTGAATTTTTAGGACAATTTTCTAAGCAGTGGACAGTCTTCAAAGTTCATCTAAACAAAACTAACTTTATGAGGCAGGTGTTCTGTTAACTTTTATTGTAGAGAAAGAGCAAATATCTGTACAAGTGACAGATCAAAGAGGTGAACAGTCCATGTCAAGAAGAGTATATGATTGAATCTATTATGTTTCCTTAAAGGAGCATAGGAGATTCAAAGGCTGATGTGTCACAAAAATTCCCACTTCAGCATGGATGAAAATATGTACCCTTGAAGCTCCCTGTGCAGGGAGAAGATTTTCCCAGGGTAGAGTCTCTTCTAGTTAACAATTGTACATTTCTTATGTTCCCTCTGGGAGAAAACTCATACATTTTGTAGTTTTCTGTTTCCTGGGACTTTTAAGTTCCCTCAACTTCTCAATGCCATGAGTCTCCCTCTTCCCTTCCAGAGGGTATTGTTCAGTTGTGGGGTTGTAGCCACACAACACAGGATTTTAGACCAGAGCCAAAAGCTAGCTGGTGATAGCCTTTCTCAGTGTTCTAGTAAAGCAAATTAAGAGTAGAATGGAAGGGTTTATACGAAGTCTTGGCTTTGTATTTTTTACTCAATACACAGAAAACGAGATGAATAGATAGCTTTGGTTAAATTCATGTCTAAACCCCATTTCATGATGAGGGAGATGCCTTGTCTTAAGAGTTTTTCTTTGTCCTTTCAAATCCCATTTGAATTTCAATATTGGTTTAGGATATTCTTTTGCCTACACCTTGTTTAGCTATGTAAATTTCAGGATGTAATTTTGGCAGTAGATTCTTACTAACGCACCTTAGTTGTCATTTGGAACTGCTTCAGTTGTCTTCTCATCGCTTGCTGCTCTTTACTTAAGATCAAGATCCCAGCAGACATACTGGAGACATTCTCCCAAGAGTGTATGCTCTCAGTAGTTACCAAAACCAGGGTAAGGTCCAGTGAAAATGTAATAGAAGTACCTGCGAAGACTGAGCACACACACACACACACACACACACACATACACACACACACACACAAGTCTGTATGATAGTCACAGGAGGGAACAACATAGCTTAAAAGAAAGAGGTTTTATGAATGGAAATCTGCAAGTGACATGGGTGAGAAGGTGAGGGGCATCTCTAGGAGAAGACTAGGGAACCACCCTAGAATCAATGGGTATTTACTACATTAAGAATATAGAACTTGCAGAGGCCATCTCCTCTATTGAGATGCAGTGATAGAGACACTAACCCACCCAAAAACCTTTCAACCTCAAATTTATCCTGTCTACAAATAATGAAGGCACAGGGAGGGAGCAGAGATGAAGGAAATGGCCAACCAATAACAGGCTCACTTTGAGACCCATCCAATGGGCAAGAACCAGTCATTAACACTATTAAGGATACTCTGTTTTGCTTGCAGACAAGATTATATTGTCCTCTGAGAGGCTCCACTCAGCAGGTAACTCAGATACAGATACTCAGAGCCAAACAGTGGATGGAGCTTGGGGATTCTTATGGAAGAATAGGAGGAAGGATTGCAGGCCCTGAAGGTGATAGTAACTTCACAGGAAGACCAAGAGAGTCAATTAACTTGAACCCTTGGGGCTCTCAGAGTCTGAAACACCAACCAAAGAACATACACAGGCTGGATTCAGGCCTTTCCGCTTATATATTGTGAAGGTCCAACTTGACCTTGATGGGAGTCCTGAACTACTGAAGTGGGGGCTATCCCCAAAATTGTTTCCTGTATGTGGGATATGTTCTACTAGCTGAGCTTCCTTGTGTGACTTCAGTGGGAGAAGAAGTGCCTAGCCTCACAGAAACTTGTCAGGGTGAGGGGGATGCCGGGGGGGGGGGGGGCCTACCCACCCAGAGGAGAAGGGAAGGAAGAAGGGTGGATTGTGGGAGGTGGTGACTGGTAGGGGGCAATGAGTGGGATATAAAGCGAACAAGTATAAAAAATTAAATTTACAAATGGAGATATTAGTGATTAGTAATATTTCACAATAAATCACACAGTATGTGTTGGCTAGTATTCAAACACATCAGATGATGAGAACTCTGTGCAGGGGATTGCAACAGTGAATATCAGCAGAACAGTTGACATTTGAGGAGTCTCTGCGATTCATTTTAAGAGCATCACCAGGACGTTGTTGAACAGGGCAGTACTTCTGAATGCTGGTGTAGGTAGCACTGAGTACTTCCCAATTCAAAGCATTTTGCAAATGAGTGTTAGCGGAGCTGATGAAAACCCCCACAACATCTTTTTAGGTGTTTGAAAAAGACTACTATTGAGTTGTTGCCCTGTCTTAAACACAGCCATTCTAATAAACAGCAGCGCATGTAACTTGAAATGATCTCCCACTAGTGTCAGGAAGCAAATGAGGTTTTAATGCCAATAAACAAGAGCTTTTGAATACAGCTAAAAGGTGAAGAGAGCAGCCAGTTTGAGGAAGAGCTCCTATTTTGCTAAGTTGTGTGGTTCAATAATTTTACTAATTAAAGTGGAAGCAATCTAGTTAACTCTAAGGTACTTTTTGAAGATTGTAGTCCTAGTCCTCTTATCTAGATGCTTCATTCTTGGTTTAGATTATTCTTTACAGCATCATAATATCTAGTAGTATGCCTCTAGGGCTGATGAGTAGATACAAGGATGGAATGCTTACAGCTCCCATACAGACTCAGCTATTCATGAGGATCTTTTTTTTTTATATATATATTCATCTGATTAGAGTTGTTACCAAAGATCAGTATACACAAGGATATCCCTTGTAGATTTGTCACTATGGTCTTCATGGAGGTATTAAGTATGCCCACTACACACATGCACTGGTCCATCTAATGCAATAATAGGTTGGCTGTCAAGGGTGTATATAAAATTATATTCTCCTGGCTTTTTTTCCACTGTTTCCCTTCCCATGGTTTTAGAGACCAGAAGATAAATACAGGAGATTTACGAGTGACTGATTCCAGATGACATGAGTGATTTCCAGTCCGGACTCAACTGGGCTCTCTAGGTTAAACTGAGAGATGCTAGGGAAGGGATTGTCCCTGTGCCTAGCATCTTCATTCACTGCCATTCCAGAATGAGCTGTCAATTTCTGTACCACTTCTCTCATGCGGCAGTCCCTTCTAGATTGTCCGAAGGATGCAGAGGTTGGTAACTGGGCTAAATCTATAGTAATGAAGGAAGATAACAAGCCAGGCAATAGGATTCTGTTTTGAAAGTTTTTATTTATCACTAATGTGCCAGTGGGCATGGGATGTCACACACACACATACACACACACACACACACACACACACACAGAGAGAGAGAGAGAGAGAGAGAGAGAGAGAGAGAGAGAGAGAGAGAGAGAGAGAGAGAGGGAGAGAGACAGAGAGAGACAGAGAGAGACAGAGAGAGACTCAGTCTCACACATCGTGTGTCTGTCTAAAGTCATACATATGCTTCTAAGGATATAAGGCAGAGGATAAGTTTGTATAGATAATTCTCCTCCACCTTTATGTTTATTCCAGAGATATACCTTTCTTTCTTTCTTTCTTTCTTCCTTTCTTTCTTTCTTTCTTTCTTTCTTTCTTTCTTTCTTTCTTTCTTTCATTCTTTCTTTTTTGTTTTTAGTTTTTCGAGACAGGGTTTCTCTGCATAGCCCTGGCTCTCCTGGAGCTCACTCTGTAGACCAGGCTGGCCTGGAACTCAGAAATTCGCCTGCCTCTGCCTCCCAAGTGCTGGGATTAAAGGCTTGAGCCACCACTGCCCGGCGAGATATACCTTTTTGTTTATTCAGGGCAAAAAGCTTGTGTGATGAGTATGTTTACTCCTAGAGCCATGGGAATCTTAAAGTCTAAAGTGGTTACCAGCCCTCTTCCCTTTTTGACATCTCTATCAGTGACCAATTTCATAGCAAAGAATAAAGGTGGAATAGAAAGTATCTTTGGGATATTAGGCTCGATGCATTTTAAATAAGAAGAAACATGAGTTGTGGTTGGGGGCTTCATCAGAGTGAGAGGAAACCAGAATCCAAGTAACCTCATGCTAACCACTGGGCCAAGTCACCTCAACTTATTCTAAGTGGGTCCATCTTTTACATTTTACATCATTTGAAAAGTGTGAAAATATATACTTAGTGCTGAGTACATTGATTTTCTTGTTGCTTTTGCTTGATTTTACATAAGCCACTTTTTTCCCTTCCTCAAAGTGCAGTTATTTATAAAAGAATGAGGCAATTTTAAAAACTAGTACATGATTTGATGCTATTTATAGAATTTGATGTTAACTAATTAATTTAAATTAGTGCAACTTTCTCCAATTAGCAACATTGTGTACAGCAAAGTCAAATGGATGTTTTCATCTCACTTGATCTTTCTGTTTGTGTTCGATTTAGTTTGCATTTGGTCTCAGCTGCCCCTATCAGTCCTAGGAGTTTGAGCAAATGATTGTCAGTCAAAACAAACCCAGGTAGATCTGACAAGCAATGCATCTGGCTGCCTCCTTCTGTTTTCTCCAACACAATGGCATTGCGCATTTATCAGGGCAAAGGTGCTGGAATCAGGCAACATCTATTCAAATCTGATTTCTGGTATGTTTAGTTCTGGGATATCAGGAATTCCTGAGTTGAATTATCCTAACTTTTAATATTGTCATAATGGCATTTTACTTCAGAGCTGTGCTGTGAAAATTTAATGTGTCACTACAGAAAAATTGTGTAGTTTGAAAATTGATGCAGAATACATTGTCAATTGATTGTAGATGTTGTTAGGAATGGGATGAAGATTTCCTTCAAAAATCCACCAAAGTAGACAAAAAAATCCCTCAAATAAATAGAAACAAAAGAAAGCAAAACAAACAAACAAACAAAAACAGAAAGGCTCTGACTAGTCAGCTCTTGAAATTATTAAGGGTGTTAAATACTCTTAATGTTTCCTTGCATGTGCACAGGTAACAACAGAGTTATTGTGACAAAACTCTTTTCCTGGGAGGTGTGGGGGGCAGACATTGTTAGGGAAAACTAACGTGAATGTAGAACGAAGGGCTGTTCATCGTGGCCGATCATCTTTAGCTTCACTTTCAGGATTTCTACACACGTATTACTGAGAGAGGATAGAACACAGCAGGCATTTTTATAAGTGCCCAAGGGAGAGGTAGAGGAAGGAGTGGAAACAGTCAGTGAACTGGGCACTCAGGAATCAAAGCAGAGAACAAATTTCCAACTGAGCTTTGAGTTCCTATCTCAGGAGGGAGTCTGGAATGAAGGATTAGGTAAGGAGGCCTGACTCTTGATGAGCTTTTAGGAGCTTTGCAGCTCGGCCAAGCTGACTTTTCTCTATTCCACATTAACCTTTTCGGTGACATTTTGCAATGTTCAGAGGTTTGGTCCTACCCAGGTCCCATACAGAAATACATATAATAAAGCCTCATCTCTATGGTGATGGTATTAGAATATAAGGTATTTCTGAGGTGTTTGGGACAAGCAGCTTAGTTTTCATGAATTAGTACCCTTTAAAAGCTATACATCTCTTTTAATGTATTGGCTATCACTGAGATGTTATATATGTATTGGGAAATGGTCTCTGCTACAGACACAGACTCTGTCATTAAGGTAAAATCGCACTTCCTAGATAACAGAACAGAAGGCAACAAATAACACCTTCAAAGTCTACAATCTAGGATATGTTTTTATAGAAGTACAACAGTACTAAGGGCACTTGTTATTTCTTAAAATGCAGTTGGATATAGTATTAAAATGGCCCCTAAGTACTTATCTCTATATCTAATGTCTTAACCCTCATAAAAAAAAAACCAAAAACCAAAAAACAAAAAACAAAAAACAAAACAAAAAACCAAAACTCCTTACTGTAGATAGTGATGTATGTAGACACTCATAATCAGTCCATATACATATATCCAGATAATTATAGAGTGACAAACTATATCATATTGTTTATATTATAATGATATAGGTTTAATTAAATGTTAAACTTATATCAAAAGCCCTCTTTCTGAGTTCAATATCATCATGCATCAGAAAAGAGAGACTCTAAGAGCCATAGGTATTAGTAACCACAATTAAATTGTGTTTTATGGACATGGTAGAGCTATCGTACACGTGAACATATTATAGCTGTGGCTGCATGTACAAGATCTGCACAAGATGAAATCAGGAAAACCTCAGCATCGGGAAGAGAAGGAGTCATAAAGCTCATACCATTTGATTAGGCAATATTTTCAATTGATGGCTGCTTAGAGAAAAAGGGAGGGGAATAGAGGCTAGGTTTGACTAAAAAAAAAAAAAAAA
>JADRCC010573017.1:0-17946 GCA_019843855.1 Hylomyscus alleni | reverse complement strand
AAGCTCAGGGTCTACAGCTTTATTCTTCACCAGTGGGCTTTTCTCATATACTGATTTCCTGCCTCAGTATATACAAACAAGATCATGACACAGTGTACTGGCTGGTTTTGTGTGCCAACTTGACACAGACTGGGGTTATTACAGAGAAGAGAGTCTCAGTTGGGGAAGTGCCTCCATGAGATCCATCTGTGGGGCATTTTCTCAATTAGTGATCAAGGGCACCCCTTGTGGGTGGTGCCATCCCTGGGCTGGAAGTCTTGGGTTCTATAAGACAGCAGACTGAACAAGCTACGGGAAGCAAGAGGAATATCCCTCCATGGCCTCTGCATCAGATCCTGCTTCTAGACCTACTTGAGTTCCAGTCCTGACTTCCTTTGATGATAAACAGCAATGTGGAAGTAAGCTGAATAAACCCTTTCCTCCCAAACTTGCTTCTTGGTCATGATGTTTGTGCAGGAATAGAAACCCTGACTAAGACACACAGAAAGTAGTAGAAGTATGATATGTAGGGCAGAGAAATGCATGCAATTCTTTTTGCAATGGGAAACTGTATTTTTGAGGTTAGAAAAGATGATTCCCTGCTCAATGAAACAGTTAGCTGCTTGGGGACTGAACCTGAAGCCAGGCAACTGGGAAGTTCTATTATTGGTGATCAGTTTTGCATGAGTGTTTTTTCTAGGTCATGGAAGGGACAGATGAAGGAGAAGTCAAAGCACCTTGGCTAGGAAGGTTATTAGCTTATTGGCATTGGTGTCTATTAATATTAATGTGCTTTAATTAGTATCTCTAGGCTGGTGAAGGGCAAAGAAAACCAAACTGTATTTGCTTCTATCTCAGATGACTGAAATGCATATTTTAGACCTTAGGTTTCATTCACTTGAAAACAGAAGCACTGCTCACCCCTATTTTTTCTGAGAGACCAGTGAATTAATATCAAATAATTGATAAATAAGACCTTATTTATTTCTACTACTTCATATTTGCATCTGACAACTTTCCTAAAGTGTGATGAGAAAAAACTTTGTTTTAGATTGTTTCAGAAATGAAAGTCTCCAAAAACATGTTTTCCCTTCCTTATGGGTAAAACGTTAATGCGAAACCTAGTTCTTGGAAAGGTAGTACTCTGAATAAATTGGTTTATTTAAAGAGAGGTGAGAATGGATGACAAAGGATGTTAGAAAATCAAGAGATACAAGGTTGTGGGACTTCTAGAAAGTGAACCAATACTGGCAGCAGCAGGAAGGAGTATGCCAAGAGTAACCCTACACACACTAAAATGAAACATTAAAATAAATTATGCAGATGCTCAATGGTTTGCTGTGTGTTTGTCTATCTGGCACATTTTTTTTTCTGATGCAAAAGCAAGAGGTTTATTTTCTGGCGCATTGGGGTCAACCCTGAATCAGGAGTGACGAGAAGGTGACCCTGAATGGCTATTACTAGCAGTTTTTATACTTTTTAGGGGCACAGGTTACATCAGCAAGGTTACAGTACAAGCTTATTAGGTAAGCATATTGACCTTTAAATCCATTGGCTAGCAAGCATGACACATATTTGAACTCTACCCGGGACTGTCCAGAGGGTCAGGTAACTATCAGTACATGCTGAGAATTCTTTTTTCAAGAATGTTCCTGTGGGTGGAGAATGGAACTTGGCCTAGCCTTGATGCCAGGTGGAAGGGGGAAGCTGTAAGGAGGTCGTGGAACTGGAAAAAGCCCTTAGTGTCCCTCATTTCTCCCCTTTTTCTTGTATAAGCTCCAATCCTGGAGCTACACTCAGGAGTCTTGGGTAACTAACTCACATTCTTCAGGTTCTGTCCTCAGGGTCTCATTTTGTTGGTGCAGGACCATCAGCTGCTCTGCTCCTATTCTCTCTTTTATGAAGTCTATAAGCTTGTTTAATATACAGCGTCCAAAGGTCAACAACAGCAGGGGAACAATTAAGGGTCCTGACAAGGTGATATGAGGGTGATTAAACAAGGGGAGGAGTTAAACCAAGATCTGAACCAGCCCTGACTCTGTTCTCTTTTTCCTGCCTGGCTAACCCTTCTCTCACCTTGGCTATTGAATCTTTAACTACTCCAGAATGGTCTCCAGTATGCACTTCCTGATGTTTCACACCCCCAGGTAGTACAGAAAAAGTAGTTGGCCCCCCAAAACTGATGGGTCTGTTGCTGGCTTCTCCCATCTTGGGGGCACGCATATATGGGGGGTTCTTGAAGGACACTCCTTAACTTTGGTTGTCTGCACTCTAGGCCTCTTCTGGGACACAGTTTATATTCAAAGTCCCTCATCTCTCACATTCAGATAATCCCTCCCCCTGTGTCTCTAGGGTGGGGATATCCCAGGAGTCAAGGCCCACTGCTAACTTAAAGAGATCAAAGATAAGGTCTGGCCACCAGATATAAGGTGAGTGATCCTCTGTAGTGGACCAAGCTACATCCCCAGTGGCTTGCCACTTTGGTAGTATTGTGGGGTTTGGTGAGGATCAGCAGCAGAAGAAAGATACCATAGCCATCTCATGGTTTCTCTGGCCTTGCAGAAGGGTGGGTGATTTTGAGCTTGAGGGGGTTGCCTGAGTGTCTGACTGCTATCCATTTGGCATCAGGTGTAGGTGCTAGTCTGACATGAGTTTCATGAACACAGGCAGTTACTCCATTCAATTTAATGGAGGTCTGGGTGGTCAACAGCACCAGGAATGGCCCTTTCCACTTTGCTTCCAAGTCTTCTGCACGATGCCTCTTAATATATATCCAATCCCCAACTTGGTACTTGTGTGGAACGTCTGGAGTACCTGCATTATACAGGGCACTAAGTTTAGGCCACAATTTCTGGTGGCTGATCTGGAAAGCTTGCAATCAAGCCATAGATCCTGGTCAGCCTGAAAGGTCACTTTGGGGGGTAAGGGTGAGGTTGAGAAAGAGCTGGGGGTCAAGGTAGCGGAGGTCCTATACAGGATCTCAAAAGAGGTCAGGTTAAAATAGTAGGGGGTGGTCCTTGCTCAGAACAGGGCCAGGGCCAGGGGAAAGAGCACCAACCAATCAGTTCCAGTCTCCAAGGACAATTTAGTTAAGGTCTCTTTTTTTTTTTTAGGGTTCTGTTCATTCTCTCTACCTGCTCTGATCTCTGGGGACGGTACACACAATGGAACTTCCAATTAGCCTTCAATATCTCTGCCAATTAGACTTACCTTAGAGACAAAAGCAAGATCGTTGTCTGATCCAATTACCTTGGGCACTCTGAGCCTCAGGAAAATTTCCTCTAATATCTTCTTGGTTACCACTATCAGGCACATTTGAACTCAATCTAAGGAAGAAAAATTCTTAAAGGATTCATTGTTTTCAGTCAGCAAGTGAGTCAAGATAAGCATCCTCACCATGACTTGGAATTTCACAAGTCAAGTACTGGGCATGAAAAACGGGATTAGGGTGCTTGGCTGTGGAATTTAAGGTTGACAAGAACCAAGAGGCCAGGCACTAATCACTACCATAGGCAAAGCACATGAACCAGGAGAGAAGATAATTTGGTAATCTCAGTTCAGTCGCTTCTTCTAAGCAAAGATAATGTTCAATCTTAAAAAGATAATGTTCCGAGCTTCTGGGCTAATATCCACTGATCAGTGAATGTATACCATGTGTGTTCTTCTGTGATTGGGTTACCTCACTCATGATGATATTTTCTAGTTCCATCCATTTGCCTAAGAGTTTCATGAAGTCATTGTTTTTAATTACTGTGTAGTACTCCATTGTGTAAATGTACCACATTTTCTGTATCCATTCCTCTGTTGAGGGACTTCTGGATTCTTTTCACCTTCTGGAGATCATAAATAAGGCTGCTATGAACATAGTGGAGCATGTGTCCTTATTACATGTTGTAGCATCTTCTGGATATATGCCTAGGAGTGGTATAGTTAAGCTCTGAATGCCCAAGATACAATTCACAGACCAAATGAAGCTCAAGAAGAAGGAAGACCAAAGTATGATTACACCTGTCCTTCTTAGAAGGAGGAACAAAATACCCCTGGGAGGAGATACAAAGAGAAAGTGTGGAACAGAAACTAAAGGAAAGACCATCCAGAGACTGCCCCATCTGGGGATCCATCCCACATACAGACACCAAACCCAGACACTATTGTGGATGCTAGCAAGTGCTTACTGACAGGAGTCTGATAATAGCTGTCTCTGACAGTGCCTGACAAATACAGAGGTGGATACCCTCAGCCAACCATTGGACTAGGCACAAGGTCCTTAGTGGAGGAGCTAGAAAAAGGACCCAAGGAGCAGAAGGAACTTGCACCCCCATAGGAGGAACGGCAATACGAACCAACCAGTACCCACCGTGCTCCCAGGGATTAAACCACAAACCAAAGAGTACACATGGTAGGACCCATGGCTCCAGTTGTAGCAGAGGATGACCTTGTTGGCCTTCAATGAGAGGAGAGGCCCTTGGTCCTGGGAAGGCTCTATGTTGCAGTGTAGGGGAATGCCAAGACAGGGAAGTGGAGGTAGTTGAGTTGGTGAGTAGGGGCAGGGTAGATGGGATAGTGGGTTTTTCAGAGGGGAAACCGGGAAAGGGGATAACATTTGAAATATAAATAAAGAAAATATCTAATAAATAAAAGAAAAAAAGATAATGTTCAGTCTCAAAATAAGAAACTACTGTGTTTTGTAAGGCAGAGAATGGTCTGATAGCTGTACTTGAATGAGTGACTTTATTAAGTACGTGGCAAGTAAAATAAAAAAAAAAGTAAGCAGAGACTAACAGATAGTCAGAAGCATCAGGTAGGTAATGAAAGGTCATCAAATCAAGTGCTCATAACATTCATTAGAGATTACTAAAGGTTAGTATTAGCAAGTCAAACATTCATCAGAACCAGCTGGGGAATCCCTGATGAAACAGCCATGCCGGGGCGCCTAATCAAGAAATCCAAGCAGATCAGAGCATTCTTTCCACAGATGGGTTCCCACATTTTCTTTCCCATTGTAGGTATTTTTATACTATAAAATTAGGAATAGTAACTCTGGTTGGAAAACATACCTCTTAGCTATTATGAACATAATTTTTACTCTTGAGCTGTCTTTAATATTTATGTTTATTTTATGTGTATACATGCCTGTTGCATGTTTATATGTATAATATACTTGGAGGGGTCTGATCCCCCTGGAACTGGAGTTACAAGCCGTTGCGAGGGACCTTGGGGTGCTGGGCCTCGAACCTAGGTCCTTTTGAAGAACAGTAAGTGCTCTTACCTCTATTTCCATCTTGTGATATTTTATTGTTCTTTTTTTCTCCCAGTTTCAATGCCAGGGCGACAGCCAGTTTGCAGACAAAGGGTACTGTTGAACACTTGGAACAAATGTTCTAAGATCTGGAATAGGAGAACCCCACTTCCTCTCAACAGCTGCTTTCAACAAGCTTAATAAACATATGCCAATTAGCCAATATAATGTACATTACAAAGCCATTACCTCTGCTGGATTTCTCCTTGGCTTCCAAAGCTAAATTATTTCTCATCTCATATTCTCTCTCAGGACTTGTTCCTGCTGATGGCAGTTTTAATACAGCACCCCAATATCTTAATGTGCCCATTAAATGACTATTCAACTATGTGATGCCAATCATAAGACAGAGAAGTCTTAATTTCTGTAAAACCTCCAAACATTTGTAACTGACATAACAAACTAAGATTATGGCAATGCATAGAGATTATCTTCATTGCCATCTCATGTCATCAAACGTAGGAACCATTCTGAGTTATAGTCAGATGATCAATAGGTGAGAAAGCTAAGCAGCTCCTAAGTTGTAGCTTACTACCTGGCTACAAAACATTTCTTTCTGTTTTTCTTTTGTTGTTTATTTATTTATTTTTTTACATCTTTACATTAAAAAGAATGCGTTTGACATTCTAAATGAAGGTACTGATTTTTTTTTTTCAATCATGTCAAGTATTTCTAGTGGCCAATGGGTTCATCCCAGAGAAAATGATTGATCTTGAGCAATATGTTACTCATATAATCATATAAAATATTTTAATATCAAAAATTAAAATGCCTTCTTTTTATTCAATGAATCCAAAACAGAATATATGATTGGAAGAATTTTTATTGATCTTTGTTTTTAAAATAATTTTTTTTTCTTGCCTTCATCTACCCAGTTAAGGATAACATTTTCTAGATATTTCTTTGCAACTCTGTTCAATGATAAGAAAAAGATTTAAATACTGTGTTTGTTGCTATTGCCAATTGCTTTCAGCTTTTGTTCTAGTAGTTAGAGTTAGTGTTCCATAAAACATGAATATACTACAATTAATAGACCTATCATCACCAGGGTGTAATTTAAGGTCTGCAGTATAAGGCAAAAATTGAAACATTTTTTTAATCATCAGTGAGAAGTTTTATAAGGATAATATGGCCTTTATAAACTCATTTTAAGTCATTTCCAACTTTTGATAACATAGAATTCCAAAGAATATTTAGAGAGGACGCATTATGTATGTTGATTGATGAATACTATAGTATGGAGTGAAGGAAAAAAAAAACTATTTTCTTTTTATTTCATCTTGTTTTATACCATAGCACTGAGCCTGGTAAACCCAATGGAAGAGTTACAGGAAGGACTGAAGGACCTGAATGGGATTTCAACCCCATAGGAAGAACAACAATATCAACTAACTGGGCCATTCAGAGCTCCCAGGGACTAAACCACCATCCAAAGTGTATACATAGAGGGAGCCATGGCTCCAGCTACATATGTAGGAGAGGATGGCCTTATCTGACTGACATCAAAGGAAGGGGAAGCCCTTGGTCCTGTGTATGCCCCAGTGTAGGGGAATGCTAGTGCACTGAGGTGGGAGTGGGTGAATGGGTGGAGGAGCACCCTCATAGAAGCAGAGAGGAGGGATAGGATGGGAAGTTTGTGGAGGGGGTAACTGGGAAGGGGGATATCCTCTGAAATGTAAACAAAATGACTAATAAAAAAGAAAATTCTATGCGTGAAGGAGAGTATTTTTTTATTGTGGGCTCTTTGCTGGTTTATGCTGCTAAGTAAGACAATACAGAGCCAACTGACTGAAGTGCAATCCATTCACAAAAGATCCTGCCTTGCCTGCATTTAAATCGTGTTTGGCAGTTGGGAACACTGTTAGTCATTTTGAAAAGCAGGTTTGCATAATTTTCCATTTGGCTAATGTTTTCAAAAAAATCTATCTTGATACTAAAATAACCTTGGTGCTTATGGAAATATTTCAGACAGAACCAAATGGACACCTATTGCTAACATTTCTCTTTGCTTGTTTGTCTTTTAGCAAGCATATTTTTGGACAGTTTTCAATATACAGAATAATTCCTACTCTTACTATTATTCCAAACCAGATAATAGTTAAGTAAAATAATGTTCTTATTAGTATCATGCTTTAAATTTTCAAGAAAATTTCTTAGTTAGGAAGCTTAACTAAGTAACTCGTTTGAATGAAAGTAGACTGATTTAAAAGTGTTACCTCATTCTTGACATTTCACTGAAAAAAAGCATACATACTATGGCCAGGTTTCTTAAAACTACCTTTAAATATCATTTAACCCATTTATTTCATCGATAAATTTGTTTTCCTGTTTCCATTTTCTATGTAAAGATTACTGTCTCTGAGACCCAAATATTTATAGGCTACATTATAGACATTGAAGATAGCAAAATTAAATTTAAAACTTAAATATATTAAAACATTGATGGTTGATGGTGCTATAAGGCAGAACATGAAAGAAAGATTTGGAAACAGATGGTTCATGTTGGATTCTTTAGGAAGAAGAGGTATAGAGAGAATATCATGTGTATTTATGGATGCATCACCAGTCAATTAAAAGGCCTATGGCCTATGGCTTAGACAGAAAATAGAGGTGGGACATCCAGGAGGAGAAATTATTCTGGGAAAGAGAAGGCTGGGGTGTTGCTGAAAAGGTGAGACAAGACAGAACCATGGCTCCCGACCACAGGTAACGGAGCAGAATGTAGGTTAGAATGAAAGGGATATTTTACATTTTATCTAGTCAAAAAAAAAAAAAAGCCTACCTACATGGCCAAGGAATTTGTAAATCTATTTTGAGTCTGAGTCTTATTTCTGGGAGGAAGAACCAGGGCTTAACTTCTACAAAGAGGTGAAGGAGTTTGGGTAGTCAGGTAAGACCTGTGAGGGCTCTATGCCCCAGTGTAGGGGAATGCCAGGGCCAGGAAGAGGGAGAGGGTGGGGTGGTGGGCAGAGGGAGGGGGGGGGACACAGGCGTTTTTTTTCAGAGAGGAAATTGGGAAAGAAGATACCATTTGAAATGTAAATAAGGAAAATATTTAAGAAAAAAAAGAAAAAAAAAAAGAAAGACAAGTATTTAAGGGTTGTTTCCAGTGTGGACATTGGAAGCTTAGCCATGACTAGACACCTCAGAAGTATTCCACCAGAAAATGAATGTAGTTTAACACTGAGTTTATTTGTCTCTGTTTGATTGCTTTTCAGGTGTCTTAACTCCCTTGAAATTTTGTTTATTTGTTCATTCAAAAGGCTTTCCACAGCTTTGTAGAATGTGCTTGACAAAGAGGCAGTTCCTTCACTTTTCTGGATAAGGAAAAAGTGTACTGTGTGTGGACTTGTCTACGACAGCTGTGATGACATCACAGAATCACGATGCTGTTGGGAACAAGACACCACAAGATGCTGTCACCACTAATATTTACAGTTTTGCAAAGACATAATGTGTCAGCAGAGAGTGTATTTGAGAAAGGTATGGGAAAGGCAAATGACTTTCATGTCAGAGGACATATATATAATTAAATGATGAAGTTTAAGTTATTTTAAGATTACTATGAATAAATGAATTTTGTTTGAAATCAATCTACAAAGATTCTTGAAAGGCCCACTACTTCCCAGGTACTGAGCAAATTACAGCACTTGGCTGACCTAGGGGAGAGAACTGGGCTTTTATCATTTCATTGCCATTTTCAGGAGGTCTAGAAAGAACATGCATAACTTGGTAAAAATCTATTTTAGAAAAACATGTCATAGTATAAGGAAAGTATTCTTTGAATGGTGAATAGTATTATGATCGATAATCTTGAGGCATCTAAATGAATCTTCTCTTGCCCTATGAAAGTAATAGTACTTCAAGTACACACACACACACACACACACACACACACACACACACACACACGCACACACAAACAGACTAAACCTCTGTGTTCAGCTGCGAAACAATTGGGGTCATTTAACAAATCTGAGATTTACTGAAACATGAAATTCCTTTTTTTATGCCAAAATATATTTTAATCTGTTTCCTGGTAGTATGTCCTAGGCACTGGCAAAACTTGTTTAACCAATTACAGACATGTCTCAGATTATTTGAAATTGAAAGAGTGTGAAGGTCATCTGCTTTACTGAGCATACTTTATTGTTATTATTGAAAAATTGACAAGAAGAAATATTTGAAGAAATTACTCCAAACACCTTCCCAAATTTCAACCATTTCTTAATAACTGTGATTTTGTCTCGTTTAATATTAACCTTAAATAAACTTATTAGTGTTAGTGTAATCATGGATAACATGACAAGTTTGTCACTTTTGTATCAATACACATTAAATGTCTTATTAAAGATGAAAAGTATTTGTGTATTACTTGCAATTATTTGGGGAAAAAAAACAGTGGTAACAAGGTATCAAAGTAAAATGCTTGGAGCATATGATTTAGAGTCAAGGTATACCAAAATCAAAAAATGATTTCAAAGAAAAGAAACCAAAGGACGTGATCTTTCAGTTTGATACTTTATTGCTCATTCATACACATACAGAAACAGTTTCCCACTGCAGAGAGAACACATAATACTGCACTTTCTTAAAGAAGATTCTTTGTCCCCATGGACACCATGGTTAATCTCCAAGCAATGAGAAGAGTCAGCATACAGCATTCTACAACTGGTAGAAGGAAACCAGAACATTCAGAGGCATGTTGTAAGAAACCAATCATTCCGGAGCACAATATAAGCCACATGCAAGTCAACAGGTACAGGGAGTTAGAAGCTATTCGCTGCTTATCAGTTTCACATTTAACATGGATGCTTAAGCTTATGAAGGGCCTATGAGTTAGCTTGGATCTCTATGGTTAGCATAACTGGCTAACTTTGTGGCTGTTATGGATCTCTGAATCATATATACATAAATAAATATGCCCCTTATATGATGACAATGCAATATAGAAAAGATATACACATAGACAGTATAGTTTTTACTTGGAAAATTATGACTTTTAGGATACTTACAGAATTATAGCACTTAGGAGACAAATAGTATACTATATTTTCTATAGATAAGTGAAATTCACAATGTTTAGAAAGTACATGACAGTTTACTAATATACACATCTATTTACTGTGTCTGGATGAATATTTGCTCATCAGATATAAGTATCAGGAAGTACTTTACCTCCTTTCCTTTCCTTTCCTTTCCTTTCCTTTCCTTTCCTTTCCTTTCCTTTCCTTTCCTTTCCTTTCCTTTCCTTTCCTTTCCTTTCCTTTCTCCTAGTTGCTTGCCTTAATCAATCCCTGGTGAATATCACTGTACTGGACACATATCCATAACACCTGGAGTTGTTTCTTTTCACCCTGTACTTCCTCACTTCTCTTTTCTTACTTCAGTTGTCTTTTCCTACCTATCTAAGCCAAGTCTATCCTTAAAAGAACTTCAAGATTCCCTAAGAGGTTGTTTTAATTACTCTAGCACCCTCTGATATTCTTTTCCCTATGAGAAACTCTACATTTGTACTCTGAAATCATACTTCTCTTTCTAGCATGTACTCTGCACATTTTATTCATTTTATTCATATGTCAGTGATAATATGTTGTCATTCTCTAACGTACATGTAATAATCTTGATCATTACTAAATTAGGTGAGAGATATGAGAGTACTATTGAACTTTGCACTCACAATATATACACAGGGATGGTTGTAACCACTATGTGACAAAATATAGTACATTTTATTGAGCCAGGAGAATGGTTTATAAGACAATGAAAACAAACAATAAAGTTTTACAATTGTAAAGAAATCTATGGGAAAAATCAGGTATCACAAAGATTTTAGGTTATATTTCTTAGTTGGAGATTCATCAGTTTACTTACTCATTCATTCAACAGAAAGCCAATGTCGAGCTCATCATCTTAGTTTAATTTGTGGGATACAAACATGAAGTGAACTTATCCTACATGGAGTTTTCTGTTTATTTGATATTTAGAGCTATTTGATATTCAAGGGTCTTGAAACATATATGTGGAGGCTCAGAAAAAATTGGTTTTCAGGGTGTGTTCAGAGTCATCCAGCAAATGCAAAAAAATTTTTTTTTAGATAGACGTTTTAAGACAAAACATCCATATATATGTATGTATGTATGTATGTATGTATGTATGTGTGTGTGTGTATGTATGTATATATATCTCTCAAAACAGGAGTAGCTTGTCCTCATGGCTAGGGATTAAATGCTTGCTTCCTTATTGTACCATCCTGTACCATTTCAGTACCACGATGTTCTTACTGACTTCTGAATGAAGACCTTTGGTCAGTTGAAACCATCCTATTCTGAGTCATATTGAATTTTTTGAAACATTTCATTTTATTAATACAAGTCCAAGATGTTCTTGAAGAAGTTCATACTTTCTCCTGTTTGGCAGTCAAAGAATAGCCATATGCACAAGAACTGGGTCCATTTTTCTATAAAGAAAGAAAGAATCACTTACAGGATTGCAATAATGCTGGCCAACAGTAGTGATTATCCCATTTCCTTAGCATAACTTGCAACATGCTTCACATTTTCATTATTCCAGTTAAGAGTCTACAGTATGAACCTCCATCAAGACTTAAAGTCATTATGTGACTAAATTCTTTTCTTGTCTTGCTACATCCAGATTTGATAGTTTTAGACAATGCATCATCTTAACTGGTATTATATATTCCAGCCTTTTTCATTTTTCTAGATATAATTCTTAAAATATGAATTAAACATTCTATTTGGTTAACATGAATTTGCTTGGTATAAAAGAATGCTATTTACATGATTTTGACATGACAACCTTGAATACAAACATCCATGATGACCCTTGGCAAAGAAGATTATTTGAGTTTTGAATTAAGAATGCTATAGATTTAACTTGTCACTTGATGTAGTTCATAAGTTGCTGAAAATCTTAATAGTGAACTACTTCCAAGTATGTAAGTCGCCTGGTGACATCTGTTGCTGAACTATTTGAAATCATAATTATGAAATAAACATACATGGAGGACATTACAGGGTTCTTTATAGCCTTCTTTAGTTCTGTGGTAAGTAAAAATAAGAATTAAAATAGTTATTTCTAATCATAGTCCATTAAAAATAGACTATGTAAATAACCCCTTTATTAAATATCTTAGATATTTTCAAGTAGACTATTAAAAACTGCTTCATGCTATATTTCTTGTGACTCTAATTTGTATTCTAAACATTGCATAAGAGTTCAAGAGTGTAACATCTTGAAGTTATATCATGCATATCTGCTTTCTTTCATTTGGTTGAGTTTTATAAGAATAGAAAGATGCATTTGTCTCATAAAATTTTAGCAATGATTTTACATATACTTAATGTTCCTTCTCTAGTTTCTGACCGAAGCTTGTGAAATGTCAAGCCCCTGCTTTATTCTCTGAAAAAATAGCAATATTAAACAACTCATCTCTATGTGATTCCTACTATATAAATCATGACAAAGCTGAATAGTAATTTTAGAAGCAATAGACCAATCTTCCTTTTATTTAAAAAGGATTTTTATAAAAATTAAAATTTGTGTAATATTTTCCTATATGTAGTGCATTATCAATAGAGACAACATTATCCATAGAGAGTTCTAATAGACTGAGATTGCTCAGTTTAATGTTTGTTTTCATAGATATTTATTTGTTACCAGCTGAAGAAATTAAAAATCAATTGCTTCAGAGTCTCATTTTTGTGCCTTTGTAGCCAGAGTGATTCCAAATATTTGGTTTGTGTTTTCTCACTCACAGATGGTTTTCTGACTTCATATACAAAATTCATCTTCTCTAGGAGATGAATTGAGGTGAAAATAATATTGAATATTTTATTTGTAAAATTTATAGAATTAAGGGTTAATAATTTATTTTCCTCATAAAAGTTAATTTTTTCCCATCTTATAATTTTTATAGATTTGAAGGACAGACAATCCAGAGACTGCTCCACCTGGGAATCCTTCCCATATTCATTCATCAAACCCAGACACTATTGTGGATGCCAGCAAATGCTGGCTGACAGGAGCCTGATACAACTGTCTCTTGAGAGGTTTTGACAGTGCCCGACTAATACAGAAGTAGAAGCTCACAGCCATCCATTTAACTGAGCACAGGGTCCCCAATGAAGGAGCTAGAGAAAGGACTCAAGGACTTGAAGGGTTTGCAGCACCTTAGGACGAAAAACAATATGAACTAACTAGTACCCTCAGAGGTCCCAGGGACTAAATCACCAACCAAAGAGTACACATGGTGGGACTCATGGCTCCAGCAGCATATTTATAGCAGAGGATGGCCTAGTTGGTCATCAATGGAAGGAGAGGCCCTTGGCCCTGTGAAGGTTCTATGCCCCAGTGTAGGGGAATGCCAGGGCCAGGAAGTGGGAGAGGGTGGGGGGTTGAGTAGGGGGAGGGGGGAGGGAACAAGGTTTTTTTGTTTTGTTTTGTTTTATTTTGTTTTGTTTTTCAGAAGGGAAACCGGGAAAGGAGATATCATTTGAACTTTGAACTGTAAATAAAGAGAATTAAAAAATAAAAAAAAGATTTGAAGTACTTTAATATGATATCATTAGGGGTTTACTTTTTTAAAGAAACCAGTAGGACAGTGTATCTACTTAAAGCCTAGTCAGATTTTACTGCACTTTCTTTTACATGGATTTATTAAATTTTAGCACAAATTACCCATTACTTTTGGTAGGTTATAATGATATATTCATGGTTCTATGCATTTTATCTACTTAGAGATGTTTATAGAATTTGTGTTTTTTTTTTATCTTCAGGATGTAGAATACTTGAGATCTACATCAAACTTTAAAAATATATTAACCAGACCGAGGAAGAAACCCTAGGAAAATACCATGGATACACGGATTTTTGTTTGCTTGTATTATTCATCCATATCTGCCCACTTTCCTGCCTGAAGTCCCTCAGCAGTGAATAAAATTGAAGAACTATAACAACTCTAGGAGCATTATTAAGGGAGTTATTAATAATGTTATCTCACCACACCAGCAAATTTTAATTTTGTCTTTTAGTTTCTATTTGATGATATATGGTTTTGATTAACAATGAAAATACTTTATGAGTTAATGTATCATAATATTGAATACTCTAGAAAGTTACACCTCCTTTGTATAAACTCAGCTATCTGGTGCGCATCACATAGGAATATTTGATTTTATAATGGCATTTTCTATAAAGTCGAAACATTATGAGCTGTATTCTTTTGAATTTGTCATGTGGTCAAAAAGTAAAACTAGCAAACAATTTTTCAAAAACTAAAAAGGGAAAACTGAGGCTACATACTAAACTCCCAAAGGTCAGAAAAGTGCATTTTGTCTATATTACATAAAACATGTTTTCATGATCTAGTATTGTCATTTGTGTGTGTGTGTGTGTGTGTGTGTGTGTGTAGCCATTAAATCATAAAAATTTAATTGTCAACTTTACGAATGGTAAAAGAAACATCTCTGTAGTCATCACATTGTTTAGGAAAATACCATGAATACTTATCAAGACAGGGTATTGGAGCTCATGGTGCATAAGTGTCCACCAGTATGTCGAAGACATAGCAGATGTTCAATGAGATTATTTCCTTCTCCTAATATAAGAGTTCTAATATATTCCAATTCTCTTTGTACATAAATTTATACACCTCTGGGTATTTTTATGTACCTAAACACATACTTATATCATTTGAAGTTTGGTCATGCTAGTGCCCTATCCAATAATCATAATCATAATAATCATAATAATAATAAATAATCATTATAATGAATTAATAATGTACATTTAATTAAAATAGATCCCTTAGTGTCTCGGGCATGGACTTCCAATACTTTTTGTCACTATTTTATTGCATTGCCTTACTAATATGGTTGCAGGCAGAAGAAATGTCTTCCTGAAGAAGATGAAGAAAAATTTCACACAAGCATATTTAGAATGATTCCTGTTTGACAGTTTTTCCATGAATAATAATGTCCTTTATTAAGAAGGTGTGATGGGTTAATTATCATTATCAATTACATTTCAAAGAAAATCCACGAACTAAAGATATATGCTGGAAGGAGGAAAGTGCTGTCGTTATGGGGTACTTAAAAATATGACATGTTGACCCAACTATTAAAAATTAATGACTATGAAGCTGTCAACAAGGTCAACTTATATTCTTTAATATCTGATTAGCTGTATCCCAGTAGGTGAGTTATTTGAAGAGGAACTGTGAGCCTTCTGGGTAGATGCACATTCATATCTGTCTAATAATAACTGGGACACTAGGCCAAAGTTCCACCTGTAAAGATAAGGTAGTGATAATAGTATGAAATCAGTTTTAAGATAAAATTAGCAGACTCTTAATTAGACTCTATAAGCAAAATATTCTGAGTACTTGAAATAAAATGAATCTGAAAAACAGCCAGGGGGAGCAATTTAAGATAATTGCATGTAAGTTAAAGTCCAAATTAGAGTCGAGCATCTTCACCTTGAGGCAAAATAGCCAGAATTTGGCTAATTTTAAGTAAGAAGAATACCTCAGAAACTGCTTCAGACTTTGAAGCATATTTTAGCTGGAAGGATTTACTGGACACGCCTCAGGAGTTAAGAACAAGAGTATTCAAAGGGAATTTCAACCTTAAAGGTTTTGAGAAAATGGTGAAACCATGTCTTAAACACTTGGTCTGGTATTTATTTTTTTGTTCATTTGAATACTCACTGTATGATTGCTGGCATCTTCACAGCTATTTGAACTGGAAACATCTTTACCCCATTCCATTATTTAGCAAGTCTGAAGAGTTGGTAAAACTTACGATTTGCTTTAGAATCAAATCCACATGTCTCTAAAATTTAGGGGGTATTTTGAGGTTCTAGTTTGTTCTTTTCAAAATGTACTTCAGTTATTCATTAAATAGCACAATACTTTGGAAAGTGAAATATGAAATCAAAGCATTTAAAAATTGCCTGTTGCCAAATGATCAAATGTACAGGTATTTGGAATGTGTGTGAAATCACATTTAATAAGACTATACAGAACTGAAACTGATATCTAGTCTTTATGTAAATGTCTTTACCTCACAAAAGAGAATGACTTCCCAAATTAAATGAAAGCAAACAGCCTTCTAGTTTCTATAATTTATTCCCTGCAGAATTAGACTCTTTTTGTGATTTTAGTTTGGAAATAAGGAAAATGAAAAACCACTGTCATGGGTTAAAGTATGCAGGGCCAAGCTTTCTAAGAGCAAAGCCAAGCCTCTATAGGATGTCTCCAGTGCAAGTATTGTCTTGGATAGCAACACAGATTCAACATCTGACCATGATTCATTTTCCTCTCATTCATGAATCAGCTCTGACTAAAGGTTACCTCAGAGGCCAAGCAGGTGTCATCAAATGACACTTTTGTGGTTGACACATACGTTTCAGTGACAGTGATGTCATCTAGCTCTGTGCTGAAGCGGTCTGACTCCTTGATGACACTGTAATTTAGGGCCACACTGTAGTTAGCAGCTTTCTCTGTGGGCTTCTGCTTGCAGTTGCAGAGCTTCCTGAAGGCTGCACGAAATTTCTGAGACATGAGGTTGTAAATCACTGGGTTGATGGCACTATTGAGATAAATGCAAATTCTGCAAAAGAGCAAGAACCAATTTTCCTGGAAAGGGCTGGAGAGAAATGAGTTGACAACCACAAGAGTCCTGTAGGGCATCCATAAAAGGGCAAACAGAATTACAACCACTGCGAGCATCTTGGTGACCTACGGAGAAACAGAGAGAAATGCAGTAGAAACACCAGCGGAAACAAATCAAGGTAACAACCTTACTGCCCCCTTTCCCAGCCAAGTCTCTCTTTTCCAAGATGTAGTCAGTCAGTTTTTAAATTTGGAATTTGAACTCAGAAAGCAGGACTGAAGGAGCAGAGGAAAATATGGCACATGAGGAAAGAACAGAATTGGAATTTGATTGAGATGGCTCTAACTTAAGCAACTAGACTCAAGTTCTGCACTCCAGAATTATCTGCCATAAATGATATTTTATCCATCATCTACAAAATTTGTTGAAGGATATCCCTAAGGATTTTAAAACCCCTATGTTTCCAGGACTCTACCCTAGGAACTCCTGGAAATTTATGAAAAACTTCACCAACAAAAGAGTACTGCCACAGGGGGACCACTGAGTATCCTGAATGGGATGTAGGCAGGAGCCACCCTCTTCAATGGTGGCTGGAAACAGACCAGCTAAGGCTCTTATCACAGGCTCTCATCTCCTTAGCTGCAAGAAATTATCCCAGTCTTTCTCATAGATCATCTGTAAAATAGGACAATAGTATCTTCTAGCATCAAATGTGGTGGCATAGCTGTGTGAAAATGATACACAAAACTGCAGAAGCCATGCAGGATTTACTCTTTACTAGAGATCACACTAATGTTGCACATTTGTTATCACAAGTGAAATAGTTAAGATCCTTCAGCACTCCTTTAATCCCAGCGCTCTGGAGGCAGACACAGGTGGATTTCTGTGAATTAGAGGCCATCCTGGTCTACAGAGTGAGTTATGGGATAACCAAGGCTGTTACCAGAAAAACCCTGTCTCAAAAAACTAATAGATAGATAGGTAGGTAGGTAGGTAGATAGATAGATAGATAGATAGATAGATAGATAGATA
>JADRCC010573016.1:0-13810 GCA_019843855.1 Hylomyscus alleni | reverse complement strand
ACGTCCCTCAACTGAAGGATGGATAAAGAAAATGGGGTACATTTACACGGTGGAGTACTATTCAGCTATTAGAAAACTTACACCATGAACTTTTGGGGCAAATGGATGGAACTAGAAGAAAGTCATCCTGAGTGAGACTACCCAGACTCAGAAAGACAAACATGGAATACGCTCACTTATAAGTGGGTACTAGCTGTTAAGTAAACAGTAATCATGCTACAGTCCACGGATCCAGAGGCTAAGTCACAAGAAGGGCTCTAAGGGGACATAAGCATCTCGCTGGGAAGCAGAGGTAGATTTTGCCAGTGGACTGGGGACAGGTGGGGATGAGAACAGGAGAGATCAGATTGGGAAGGGAGGGATGAAGAAAGAGTACCGGGAGAGATGCCTGGAATAGGGAGGCATTTACAGGGTGATGTGGAAACCTAATGCAGTGGAAACTCCCTGGAGCCTCTGAGGGTGACCCTAGTGAGGTCTTACAGTAATGGAGAATATGGAGCCTGAAGCGGCCATCTTCTGTAACCAGGCAAGGCATCCAGTGGTGGGGCTGGGACACCAACCCAGCTATGAAACCTTCTACCACAACCTGATCTGCTTGCAAGAGGTGCTGGGGGAATGGTGGCTCAGAGTTTGTGGGAGTAGCCAACCAGTGACTGGTCTAACCAGGCCCAAATCAGGAGAAGAAGTCCATGCCTGACACATTTTCTTGAAATTATATTATGTATTAGTGGTTGGAAGAGTCAATCACTGTTCCCAGTAGGAAAAGCCTTATGGGACACTCAACTGAAAGACTGAGTTTAAACCCTGCAGGCCGAATAAAATTGCTTCTAGTTGTAAAGAGATGGGTGACTTTTGTTATTGTCTTTAATGACTTTAAAAACCCTGAAGTTTGTATGCCTGACATGTGTACTGTAAAAATAGCAACTAGACTTTTGTAGACTCTCATATTTGTGACAGAGGATGTTACCAAATGTTTCTGGTTAAAGCTTTTAGACTCTGCTTAAGAGTCCCTGAAGCCATTTTGACTCATATTGCAGGCTAGACAAATATGTCTTTATTGACACTTCATCACTCAGTGCTGCTGTAATTTTTAGATAGCAGTAAACGCTAGGTAGCTTCAACATGTTTACTACCATGTTAAATAAGTAGTATTTGTTGCAGCATTTGTCATGATTATAATCGGTACCATAGCATCAGTGGATGAAACACCAGTGGTTGGTTATTCTCCGGTGCATAAACAAGAAAGGTAAACATAGTTTTAGCCAGACATTATGGTGTGTGCCTATAATCCTAGCAGTTGGAGAGTGGAGGCAAAGAGGGTCAGGAGTTCCGGCCACCCTCTGCTGTATAGTGAATTTGAGGCCAGCCTGAGCTACATAAGACCCTATCTCAAACAAACAAACAAAAAAAACATGCCAGCTAACAAACCAAGACCCCAGGTAAATGATCACGATAGATCGGAGAAAGGCTGAACATCCTGCCAGCTCCTGAGTAGAGACTGTCTCAGAGCTTCTGGTTTACAGGTGCGGTCGACAAGGACAAATAAGGAATTTGCTGCATTAAAAGACTTAGAAATTCTTCCTCTGATATTAGATGCTTTCTTTCAGAATTATTTTCATGAACATAGGCTATTTCAACTGTCTTTGAATCAAGTTTTGTATTTCTGAATCCATCTAAAGCACTATTTCAGACCATGGCTTTGTTGATACACAACCTTTTAGTTTCTTTTGGAGGGGGCATTATCAGCATCATTAGAATATCACTTCTAGATTGGTTGCTCAGTGGATTTTTACTGAGCTCCTGGTGCTCGAGTAATTAAACAATGACTCTTCCAATAGTGTGCTGTGCACACTAGAGATGGTGGATGCATGAATTTTGGCTTCGTGGGCATTGGAGCTTTGTTTAACATCTGTACGATGCCATTTGTTTTCTGATGATCAGACTGAAGGTCAGACTAAATGTGTTTTGTTAGAGTTCTGCACCGGTGGCTCTTCATCCCCCGTTGCTGTCAGATGCATTCCTGGCTCACCCAGCTCTGTAAGTACGCCACTTTGGACATCACCACACTCACAACTACTGAGGCTCTTTGTAGCATTTTCCTCTAATTCAAGAACTGCATCTTTTTCAGGAATGTAGATTTCCATTCTCAGCACAGCTTTCTGAAAGATGTCCTTCTTGTAGCTTATATAAAGAATTATAAATTCTTTCTACAAATTGTTTTAAAGATTGCTTGGATTCATAATCTGCCTCTGAAAGCAGACCTTATTATAGCAAGGACTTTCTAATATTCTAAATGGATCAATAAATTCCAAGCAAATGGAGCTTGGTAAGGAGTTTCTTTAATCATCAGATGTAATTATCCAAGCAGGTTGATGATTCTAACGACGTGGCACAAAATTACCAGTTAACTTGAAAATAGATTCTCTCTGAAGTCCGTGTGGAAAATGGCAACTTCATTTACCTTGAGGTGCAGCTCATCTGACTGAAGCACTGATTTTCTTGCAAACACAATTTCAATTTAAAAGCTCTAGCTATTCCTCCCTGGGGCCTCTACTAGAAAACCAACACCCTTCACCTCTCTGCCAAGTCCATCTGACTTTAACAAGCACTTGCAATGCACAACAAGGCTCATTAGTTTTCTTGTTTCCATATTTTTCAGGACTGTCATCATTTTTGTGTGGGGTAGGAATCAGGTATGTTTTCATTCCTCTTACAAGGCACGCTAAGCAGAAAATTCCAGAATGGCTTGTCACATTTCCCTTACCTTACCCTGCCTCCTGCCAGCAACAACCAGCCATTTCCTTGGCCAATGAATTTTAAATTACCATATGTTTTGATTTTAGGTTTTTTCAAAAAGCAAAATTGTAAAATAGAAAGTCCCTATGAAAATGTTACATCAGGTAATTTCTAGTTGTTATAGATATTCTGTTTATCTTTAAAAGACCTGTCTTTGTGTTATTTTGTTTTAGAATTTTTATGGATTTGAAAATTTCATAGAATGTCTTGTAATCATGCCCACCTTGACTCCCTCCTGAACTCCTCCCAGATCCATCGTAGTCCCCAACTTTATGTTCATCGACTCTAACTTGTGCCACCCATACACTCCTGGGTGTGGGACTGTCCACTGGAGTGTGGCCAATCTACAAAGAGCCACACTCTTAAAGGACATTTACTCTCCCTCCTCTAGAAGGCATCAGCTCTCCACAGCTCTTCAGTTGAGATAGGATCATGAACCTCATGCTAAAATGTTGATTGGCTTGATCTTGCTCAGGTCTAAGGCAGGCTACCAAATAGTTTCTATGAGTTCACAAGTGCAGCTTTGCAATAAAATACATAAAATTGAACTCCTTAGCTATTCTTACATGCAGTTCAGTGATATTAAGTATTTCACATTGTACAATCATCATCTTCAGAACTTTTTACTTTCTTCCTAAATTGAAACTTTGTACCAATGGAGCATTTACTTCCCATTTCCCTTTCTCCCTAACCTTTTTTTTTTTTTTCCTAGACAAGGTTTTTCTGTGTAGCCCTGGCTATCCTGGAACTCACTCTGTAGACCAGGCTGGCCTCGAACTCAGAAATCCACCTGCCTCTGCCTCCCAAGTGCTGGGATTAAAGGCATGTGCCACCAGTGCCTGGCTCTCGCTAACCTTTTACAACCAGAATTCTGTTTTCTGTTTCTCTGGATCTGACCATTCGTGGCATCTCTGTTAAGTGGACTCATACTTTAGTTCCTTTTTGGTGACTGTCTTAGTTCATGTCCCAACACAATTTCTTTAAGATTCTTTCACACCATGGCATGTTATCAACCCATCTTTCCTTTTTAAAGGTTAAATAACATTTCATTGTGGGCTTATGCTATGTTTTACTTAGCTTAGGTTGTCTCTGCTGATTATATAGACACAGATAACCATTCGAGTCCTTATTATCAAAGTTTATGGGCTTACACCTGAAATTGGAAATTCTGATCAAATGGTAAATCTATTATAAATAAATAAATAAATGTTTTCAAAAACAGGAAAGAAGCTGGGTGGTGGTGGCACACGCCTTTAATCCCAGCACTTGGGAGGCTGAGGCAGATGTTTCTCTGAGTTTGAAGCTAGCCTGGTCTACAGAGTGGGTTCCAGGACAGCCAGGACTACACAGAGAAACCCTGTCTAAACAAAAAAATCAGACAAACGAACAAAAAATCAAGAAAGAGAGAAAAGGAAGTTCTTGGGCCTCCGATCTACATTGTCTTCCTTGGGCCTGACAGCACTGTCAGAGAACACCACACAGAATTTGAAGACAATGTTTCTCTCTCTCTCTCTCCCTCTCTTTCTTTTTTTCTTTTCTTTTCTTTTCTTTTTTTTTCTTTTTTTTTCTTTTTTTTTGGTTTTTCGAGACAATGTTGTTTCTCTTACAACGATACCTGGTGAGAGAAAGGCACTCCATACCTTCAGAATGCCTTTTTCTGTTTAGAGAAATGTTACTGGTTAATATTTTGAGGAACTAGTGTAATGTTTTCCCTAGTAGCATTTTCCTTTCCCACCAACGGGACACATGTCCTGGTTGGATTTTCTCAACTCAACACAATGCTAGACATATCTAAGAATTGGGATTTTTTTTTTTTTTTTTTTTTTTTTGGTTTTTCGAGACAGGGTTTCTCTGTATAGCCTTGGCTGTCCTGGAACTCACTCTGTAGACCAGGCTGGCCTCGAACTCAGAGATCCACCTGCCTCTGCCTCCCAAGTGCTGGGACTAAAGGCGTGCACCACCACCGCCCAAGAATTGGGAATTTTAATTAAGAAAATGCTTTCATAAGTTTGTCCTGTGCATTTTCTAGATTAATGAATGGTGAGGGAGGGTCCTTCCTAGGGAGGTAGTCCTGAGTTGTACCAGAAAGCAGGCTGAGCAAGCTGAGGAGAGCAAGCCAGTGAGCAGCATTCTTTCATGGTCTCCGCTTCACTAGTGCCTTCAAGTCCTCTTCTTGAGTACCCTCTGTGACTTCCTCAATGATGGAGCGTCACCTGAGAGCTGTAAGGTAAAATGAATCCTTTTCTCTCCAGTTGCTTTTGGTTGTGGTGTTTTATCACAGCAATAGGAAATTAACAAAAGACAACACAATTACTAGAACGTTAAGCCTTATCTTGAGCCGATGATCTGGATGCAAAACAGACTAGCTCAGGTCCTGGGTAATAGCATCGTGAAAACGTCCAATTTTCAGATGCTGTAAGTGACCGTATACAATGGATCTTATTGTTTGAGCATCTTGTCTTTATTTTGTATACGTGGTTTCCTTCACTGAATGGATATCTTGGATCATTCACTCAAGGAGGATCACTTAACCCAGCTCTACAAAACCTATATCCTTTGCATACAGGTGGGGATATTAGTGGCAGATATTGAGGTCACCTTTCTGGATCAGCAACTAGTTTGAGTAGGCACGGCCAAGACGAGAAGCCTGGTCAGATTTCACACAGAGCTTCAGGAGAGCTACTGGCGACCTATTTTGCTTCTGCAGGTGTAACAAGGCAAAAGCATACAACAACCACTTTAAAGATAATGCTGACGGCTAGGAGCTTGCATAACGCATACAAGGCTACATCCAGTAAAGGGGGCATGGATCAGGTTCATGGTACTTCAAAAGCTTTGTGTTCACTTCGATTTTCAGCTCAAAAATCTTAAACCACATTAAACAACTCATTATTTCTGATGAGACAGGATAGAAAGCCAGGAAAAGGTTAACAGGACATAGGAAAAGAACTCCCTACCATCCACTTCAGTCTGACTTATCTCTTCCTGACTTGAGATTGCCTTTCTTGAAAGCTGAATACAGGCATGAGATTCTTTTTCTGAAAATACAACAAACAAGACTATTAAGATAACCAGTAGGAACTATGGTCAGAAGAAAAGTATACATCCTAATGTCTCTGAACGACCTATGTATAGCAAAAATCACATTGTTTCTTTTTTGTACAATTTTACTCATGTTTTTACCTTTGTTACATTTCTTTCTCATATGTAAGCCTGCTCAGTACTATCGTAAATCAACCTGGAATTTCACCTATAAAAAATTTCTGTGATAATGAATGAATAGGTCAACACATTCTTCTCTCTTTCTTCGAACTTAGTTACATATTAATCCTTTAAACAATGTGCCTCCCAGAGCTCTAAAGTTACTGATACAGCTGCGGCTGAAGCACGTAGGTTCTCCTTTCTTCCCTAACACCTGTTCTTGGCTCTCTTCAAGTACATCTGTCCTCATCAATACACTCAGCATTTGTTTCATTCTGGGTCATCCTGAAATTTGTTTCTGTAGCAGGCAACATTTAATCAAGAGGCTGGCTGCATTGAAAATTGACCTCAAGGCTCCCTCTGGAGCAGTGTTGAACTTTGTTCCCTTACTGCCTGTGACACCTGTACTATACCTAGTCATTGTGCATCCTAATATTGTCCCTGCTGTTGGTACCATTTCATCTCCATGTGTTAATGCCTTACAGTGCTACTCCTCACCACAAAACTTCTGATTTTTCTCTAAGGTCAACTATTCTGGCCTCTGTGCCTTCAAAATATCACTCAAACCCCCAAATAGCATCTTAAACTAAAGCAGCGGAGCCTCCATTGCCATAGTCCACTTAGAGTAAAGCCCTGGAGGGCAGGGACTCTGCTCTGCTAGCCTTCCTGCCAAAAAGGCAAAGCCACAAACTGTTTCTTTCATCACACTGATTGCTTTGAAAATAAATCCCCTGAAGATACCCCTCGCAGGCAGAACTCAATCGTATTGCTAGTCCTTAGTAAATGGGAAACTAAGTGGACTTGTTTCCTTATTGGACAGGCAGGACTCATAGGCATCAATTTCTCTAAATAGAAGAGGGGCATTTCAAAGGTACTTGGTGCCTTTCTCTCACCATGTATCCTTGCAAGAGTGACACTGTTAGGTGTGGGATGGTGGAGCACACCTTTAATCTCAAGCATTCAAGAGGCAGAGGCAGGTGGATCTCTGAGTTCAAGGCCAGCCTGGTCTACATAGTAAGTTCCAGACTGGCCCAGGGTCGGTAGAGAGGCCCTGTCTCTAAATAGGTGGATGGATGGATGGATGGATGGATGGATGGATGGATAGATAGATAGATAGATAGATAGATAGATAGAAAGATAGATAGATAGATAAAAGAGTGACAATGTCTTCAAATCCCACACAGTGCTCTCTGACATACTGCTGTGAATGGAGCCAGACAAGGTGGCCTGGAAGATCAGGAGCTTTTTTTTTTTCTTCGAGACAGGTTTCTCTGTATAGCCTTGGCTGTCCTGGAACTCACACTGTAGACCAGGTTGGCCTCGAACTCAGAAATCCACCTGTCTCTGCCTCCCAAGTGCTGCCTGGCATCAGGAACTTTCTTTTCTTTCTTTCCTTAAAAAAAAAAAAAAACTATTATTTCTTTGCTGTATGTATACACATACCTGTGTCATGGAGTGTGTGTACAGGTCAGAGGACAACTTGCAGGAACTGGTTCTCCCATTTCACCATGTAGATCCTCGGGATCAAACTCAGTCAGACAGCAACATGTTTCTATCCTCTGGGTATCCTTAAACTCAAACAGCTTCTGGATTATTAATCAAAATACTTCACTGTGGGCTTCAAGCACATGCCACAGATGCATGTGTCCCTCAGAGAAGGTCGTGGTGGAGGTTTGCAGGAACATCATGATGTCTAAGACCATTCCAGGCTTTGCGTGAACTAAAATCAGAGATCTATCTAATAAAGTACCAATCATTGGCTGTTCTGTTGCTGTCATCCATGTGAAGTCGCTGCTAGCCCAACCTATGGGCATCTCCACCATTCAGGTCTGCAGGGGGCACCATTGCAGTACTGAGTGTGTACACTGATGAAGATGGGAGACAGTGGATACCAGGGAAACCACGCTGATGAACACGCAGACATTTCCCCTGTCTTTGGTCTGATCATCCCAAGTGTTTGACAGTGCTAACATCAACAGCACGCCACTCTTCACGTCACAGAGGAAACGGCATTTTTAAAGATTTTATCTATCTGTCTGTCTATCTATCTATCTATCTATCTATCTATCTATCTATCTCCAGGAGCATGCTCACAATCTTGCCAGTTTTTGTCTGTGAATGCACAAGGTTGTATCAGTGCCCTCTTATACCACCAGTCAGTATAAGCAAGTCTGGCTTTGTAGAGAGCAAGTACACCTTCCCACTTGCTGAATAAGCCAAGGCCTTCTTGGTGGATACATGTACTCTTATTTGCAGCGGCTGCCTGGATAGCCATGGCACTCATCTGTAGCATCCTTCTTTGTGTGTGTCTGCTTCTCTTACATGTGCTGCTGGCTAGCTCTTGTCATATGCTTAAGTGTCTTTGAACTGCTTACCTCCACACTGAACGCGTGTGGTACTTAGAAGGGACCTAGAGGCTATATAGAGCCCATAAGACTTATCTAGAACTTTCAACCGTTCCTTTCCCCACATAATATTCTGTCCTCTGGGAAATTTTCTATAATCCTTTCAGTGAAGTAATAATCATAGTCATAATTCTAGAAATGTTCTCTGAGAACTCACAAATGGTATGTGCGATCAGGATGTTTATCAGGACATGGATTGCTGTCTTCTCTCTTTTACATGGTGGGACTGATTGTTCTGGCAGCATGTATATAGTAGAGGATGGCCAAGTTGGTCATCAAGGGGAGGAGAGGCCCTTGGCCATATGAAGGTTCTGTGCCCCAGTGTAGGAGAATGACAGGGCTGATAAGTGGGAGAGGGTGGGGTGGCAGGCATGGGGAGGGGGGAGGCAACAGGGGTTTGTTCTTGTTGTTTTTGATTGAAAAAAAAAAAAAAGAAGAGTCAAGTCCCCTGGGTCTTTTTAAAATTTTTATTTTGTTTATGTATGGGTGTTGTTCTGTTGTCTAGTTTTATATCAATTTGATACCAGTTAGGGTCATCTGGGAATAAGAAATCATAATTGGGAAAATGTGACCATAGGATTGGCCAGTGCTCTTAACCATTGAGCCATCTCTCCAGCCCTTTCTTGGGTCTTAACTCTGGGGTCTCGGTACACTTACTATTTTGGTGTCAGGTAGTGTGTTCTTAAGTGAATCTAGCCTTGCCTAGTAAATAAAGCCCTCACACACACAAAAGCCCCCATCTTAGCAGAGAGGTCTTTAAAGCGTAGGAATCGTGGGTCAGAGCTTGTGTGTACAGGGTCAAAGGTCACCTGGTAAGAAGGCATGAGGCCTGCGTTACATCTCCCTCAGAGGATCACTGGGTCACTAGGCTACTGGGCCACTGGGCCAGCCTCTGGGCCTCTCATTCACTTCCCGTCTTGCAGCCTCCATTCCCCATGGTTCATCAGGCTGTTCCTTCAGCTCTGACTCACGGCTTGCTGTCCAGGCTCTTGCTGTTGCTGTGTTGTTTGGTCAGCACCCACCTCTATTCCTCTACAAGCTATTGGTTCCTCAGCCCCTCTTCTGTCTTATACCCTTCCGCCTGTCTGCCTCCACCTCAGACTGGCTGAGGTTTCCTCAGGAGTGCACAGGATTGAGACCCTGCTCTCAGCACTCCTTTAACGAGCCCCCTGAGGGAGCCTTTACAAACAGTACTTCACCCTGCAGTTCACATTTCCCCCCATTCTGACTCACCCAGCCAGGCCTCTGTCCTGAGGCACTCCACGACATCACTCTGGCAAAGTTCACCGGGACTGAATTCGAGACTATCTGCCTCCGGTTTCCTTCTCACCTGGTCAGCGTTTGATGCTTTCATTTCCTTCCTCCTCTGACCATTCTTACTGTTTCTTGTGAGCCTTCTCTGCTCTGGTAGATGTTTTCCATAGTTATGTGTTGTGATGTGATCTATTGCTCTTTCCTGTGGTATCTTATGAGGTCACAGGAGGCACAGCAAGGCTAGAGAAAACAAAAATTAAGATACTCACAGGTGCTAGTGACCCCACTCGGGACCAGGGAAAGAAATAAAGAGACAGAAGACAGATATGGTTATTGTGTTTATCAAAGAGAGGCTTCTGACCGAACCCTTTATTCTTAAAAATTGGTTATCCGTGGGTGGGAAAGACCCTTGGTCTCACCCAAGTCAGAAGAGTTTATTGTTTGTTTTTTGTTTTTTAAAGATGTGAGGCTTGGTCTGAGGATGTAATTCAGTTGGTATAAGTGTTTGTTTGCATGTAAGGTCTGTGAGGTGTTGGGTGGTTGTCTGTGTGGTGGGTTCCTGCACCGCACGAAACCAGGCATGGTAGTACATGCCTGAAATTAACACTTGAGGAGTAGAAGCTGACAGATCAGAAATTCAGGGTCAGAAGCTCAAAGCCATCCTCAACCTCCTAGTGAGAATGAGGCCAAATGAGGCTGGCATGGATTGCATGAACCTTATCTCAAAAAGTTTATTTATATATATATATATATATATATATATGATATAGACATAGATATAGATATAGATTCACATATACACACACATTGCAATGTCCTCTTGACAAGGTTCAGAATTGTCTATGAACCCCACCTCTGGATATGGTTGTGAGGGTGTTTCCAAGGAGGTTTGACTGTTTTGGGAGTCTCATCCCATACCTGGGGTCAAAGACTGAATAAATAAGAGAGGAAGTTGAGCATCCATATTCATTCCTTTCTGCTCTGTAGATACAATGTGGTCACACTCCCGCCACCATGCCTTTCCCTGTTATGAAGGATGGTACTATCAAAAACCCAAATAAACCATTCCTTCTTAAAGTTGCCTTTGTCAAATATATTTCTTTATAGCAATGAGAGAAGTAGTGAACGCACATTTACCTTTCTAAATATACAGAAAATTAATCATTTGCACACAGAACACCTCTCTGTGCTCTTGGATGAGTCTACTCCTTTGCTTTTACCTTGTTGAGTGACTTTACTGGGCTCACCTCAGATAGAAAGGTCAAACGATGGCAGAGAAACAGTTTCACCCTTCTAGCTTGGTGAACCAATGAATTAACACTGGTTCTTTACAAAAACGCACGGGTGAGTGGTTACTGACCAGACCACGGCCAACTTATGGGTAGCCACACCACCAAAGAGCTTTCCCTCCCTCCAAGAGAGTGTTACCTTCTTATATATTCTCAAATACTAACTTCCATGGTGGTAAAGGGCCTGGTCTTGGGGGTCTTGTGTATTCACGGCTGCTCTGAACCAAGATAGCAATGATCACACCCGGCCTCAAGGAAAGAGCCACACGACATCCTTAAATGCTGGTGTCTCCTCGTGCTGTCTATGCAGTCTGTCCCTAAGTGGCTTCAGCTTCCAACTCTGTGCGGATGACTCAGCGATGGCTATCTCCAGTCATCCGTCACATCTGTGCTCCAGACTCATAAACACTCGTGTGTACTAGAAATTTCCATCTGGATCTCCAGCAGGCAACTGCAAGATATGTTCAAGTGAGCATTCATGTCTCTTCAGGAACCTGCTTATCTGCTTCTATTCCAGCTCATAAGGAGTTCTTCCTTTCAGGTACCCGGTGCCAGGAGCCCAGTAGGCTTCCCAACGCTTCCCGTTTTCTTAGCACACACGCCCAGTTCCTCTCCACGCGCCTTATCGCTCTATTTCTCTTCTTTGTGTCACTGTTAATTCTGATCCTCATCATTCCATCCAGAAGCGATAGCATCTCACTGACCCTGTATTCACCCTTGCTCCCCTGCAGACTCTCCTCTACACCTGGACAGATGTTCTTACCTTATTATTATGGAATGTATGGACTTGATGATAATACAGCTGCTTCACATATATCTACCAGCCAGCTCAGAGAAGGGCTGCTCTAAAACAGCACTGATTACATTTGCACCTTGATCTACCCTTTTAGTCACTTCCTTCCTCACTCCAGGGCCAGAGGTCCAACACAGGGCTTCACAGATACTAGACGAATTACTCTAACAACTGAGACACACCTCTAGTTCCTTTTGACAGATAACTGCTTCAAGGATACAGTTAAAGCTCCTTAAAGCATAGTGCACAACCTGCCAAGATTTAGCTAGCACTAGGGTAGAGCTCATTGGTGGAACACTAGTGTGCACAGGGTCTGGGGAGGGGCCGCTTCAACGCTAAGCACTGCAAATAAAGTCGATCTCTGTCCTGTTCTTTCGCTCCTCTCTTATCTCCCACCACTCTCCCTGAAAGAACTAAACAAGCCTCCATATAAAACTGTGTAAGGTCCTGGCAGGCTGCGTGCTGCACTTCACACGTGCTGTTCCTTCTGTGTGCAGTTCTGTCCTCAAACTTCCTGAAAACTTTAGATTCTTCCCTTTTAGGAAGTCTTCTATAATACCCTCACCCATCCCGATCTCCAGGTAGAACCAATTATTTCCTCTTTTGTGGCTTTCACATATATATATTTACAACTTTGTAGCAATTACTTGTGACTCATTCACATCCACCCAAACTATAAACTCTTTGAGGTGAGCCTATCTTTCACATCTTTAGCAATTAGCATAGCGTCTAGCAACCTGAGGCACAGCTGGCACTCAGTTGATGCTTGTCATTCTGGCCCCCGATTACTTCTCCAGTTTTGCATCTGATAATTTTTTTTCCCACTCACTTCCTCCTCTTCCAGTAATCACCCTGCCACAGATCTAAAATTTATCTTTTGTGTGTCCACTTTATTTTATTTGGATCTGTTTTTGAGGTAGGAATTAGGCAGGCGTTAAGCAGCAGTTAAGAGTTAGAGGGAGCATTAAAAAAAAGTTGCCCCAGCAGGGCAGTGGTGGCGCACGCCTTTAATCCCAGCACTTGGGAGACAGAGGCAGGCGGATTTCTGAGTTCAAGGCCAGCCTGGTCTACAGAGTGAGTTCCAGGACAGCCAGGGCTACACAGAGAAACTCTGTCTCGAAAAACAAAAACAAAAACAAACAAACAAACAAAGTTGCCCCACCCTCCTGCTTGTGATCTCTAACTCCCACTGGCTGACATCCTGGAATTTCAACATCACTAACCAAACTACCCACAGAAGCACCACATTCTCCTTTCTGAGAAATACCACCAATGAGGTTGTTAAAAGGCCAAAGAACCATGACATAAGTGCAGACCCAGTCACCTAGACCCAGTCATCAATCAATCTTTTGATTGATGTTTTTATCAGTACAGGCTCTTCTCTACAGGAAGGCCTCCGTAATGCATAAGGCTCTTCTCTAAGGACAGAATTCTGTGAATGCAAAAATATGAGGACCAGCAATGCTTCTGTTAATATCTAAGCCTTGATAGAACTGAGCTGCAGAGTCCCAGTCACAGGCATGACTACAGCTGAGCCATGTAGGGCCCCCTTTCCTAACACTCACACTTGCGTCTGTGCAAGCACGGCTTATTCTTCTATTTAATCAATAAGCTCACCAGTTGTGTTCCACTCGACTCATCCTGAAGTTCATTCTTCCGTTGTAGGTCAAGATCCTGGTTGCACTACCAGCAATATCCACTTGCATTTCCAGTTGCCAGTGACACTTTTACATCCATTTTCTCTGCTAGAGCATAAGTGCCAGGAGCCCAGGGACCGTGTGTGACAGTTGTCCTACATCTCCAGCACCTAGTTCCGAGTGGCCATGCAGAGGAGTAGAGCAGTGTCTGGGAGCATATGAATGGAAGGCTTGGCCTTGCTGATTTCCCAGGGTTCTTCCAAGTCCCAAACTGGATTATTTCTGATTCCCCAAACTGTGACATAATCGAAAAGTTCCCCCTTAGCAGATGGTCCAAACAGTTGAAGCACCAATTCAAACGGTTGGCAGATAGGAAAGCAAACATTGAAGACAGTGAGTCAGAATGGAGGTGGTGCATCCACGAGGCATGGGAGC